>VMDR010008928.1:0-34975 GCA_007922815.1 Macrotus californicus
AAGACAAATGCCATATGGCTTCTCTTATATGTGAAATCTAAACAAAATGAATGCACAAACAGAACAAAACAAAAACAGACTCATAGAAACAGACATCACAGGGATGGCCGCCAGAGGGAGGGGGGTGGGGGGATGTGTGGAAAAGGTGAAAAACCGGCACACAGTCAATAATATTGTGATATGTTTGCACAGTGATGGATGGTTGCTAGAATTAGCAGGGTGATCGCATTATAAGGTATAAAAACATCGAATCACTATATTGTACACATGATGCTACTATACTTAATATAATTAAACTACTATAATTAACTTTTTAAAAGAAGAATACAAAGAAAGCACATGGAAGACAATCCATTGAGGCTTCGGGAGCATGGTGAGCCAGAGAGCTTGGAACGCAGAAAGCTCCCATCACTGAGGTGGAGAGGCTGCCAGAAAGCCCAGGGAATGAGAGGGTTTCTGCGGTCTTCAGAGGCTAGATCACTGCCATTTCCGGAAATCCTAATCAGCACAATTTAATACTATCTACAGCAATACTTGGCAACCCGAAGCGTTTTTTTGCAGTTAGAGATGCCGTTCTACACTTGAGCCAAGTTCAGCTCATCATAACGGATATGCCGCACACCGAGTCATGGCAATGGGGCAAACGCACACCTCCTGGCAGAGTCATCTCACAATGTTAGAAACAGCTCTAAAGGCAGGTTGTAATCAAAGGAATCACAATTAACCCACCATGCTCATTTTCCTTCAAATGGAGCCAAGTCATACTGTTTTATATCAAGATCCTTAAGGTCTTCCAGATGGAAGGAATCTAGTCCAACCTCTCACCTATTATGACTCTGTTTTTAGAAATGCATGGCAGAAACTACCAGCCTACCCTGGCATCCATGTGCTCCTCTCCTTTTCTCAGCTTCCTTTGCAGTACGTACACCTGAGGCCATGTGACTGAGCTCCGACCAGTCAGATGTTGGTGGACCTGATCTAAGTCACTCCCAGGCCTGACCCTACCTTGGATGGAGGAGGACCAGCCCACCTGTACCATATCAGACTCTGCCTGAGTGATAAACAATCTTCCATTATGTTACTCACTGACAATTGTGGATTTGTCTGTTTCATCAGCAAGCATTCATTGATTTCCAAGCCTTCTTTTAATAATCTAGCAACTCAAAGAGTTGCCAATTGTGCCAGGAAAAAAGAAAGGATGGAAATTATTCTATTAACCATAGATCCAAAAGACTTTTTTTAAAAAGTAGAAGCAGTTATGAAGCTCATATTTACAATATAGTAGCATCTCACTTATCCAAAGGTTATGATTTGAGATATAACTTATAAAGGCTAACTGCCCGCCCCCCACCCCCAACCAAGCACTGGGAAATAAGCCATTGAGGTCTTAAAACAACCCAGCCTGAGAACAAATGAAAGCTTTAGAGCTTCATTCACTAGTTAGCCTCGCGGGCTCTATTTATGTACTCAATTTTTCTTGGGGTAAATATATCAGCCTTGGAAATCTGGTTTGTTACTTCACATCAGACAAGAACTAGGAAATTGGAATCCATAAGCAGTGGTGCTAGATGGGTGGACATCACAACATCCCGAGAGGGAAGGAGGGATCAGAACTCTGAAAGGCAACACACCTAAGAAGGAGGATGATGGATACCATCTGCGCCCCCCACCCCCCCGCCACCTTTCCTGGTCCTGAAGGGCACCACTGGAGGAGCTTGGCCCGCAACACATAAAAACGACTTGATGTCCGCAACAAGCCATTGTAGGCTTCTAGTGAAGATAGGACAATGTGTAAGATGTCTCTGGAAGTGATTACTCACACCAGTTTCAGTGTTTAAAGGCATATGCTTGCTTGTGTGAAAAACTAATTTGTAAGGGCCACCTTATTTCCCTAGGACACCACATAACCCAACAACGATACCCCAAAACATGAGACACTGCTATTCTCCTACTGTTTGAGAATGGGTGGTTTCTCCCAATCTGGGAGCACATACCCGGCATGAAGGAAGCCAGGATTCCATAAGCAAAAGCAAGATCCAAGTAAAACTGTGAAGTAGAAAGGAACCTAGAGATCATTCAGTCCAAGCCCCTGGCAGAAAGGCTAGGTGGCCAGAGGGTGCCCATTCTTTTCACCCTACAGGAGGAACTAGAGCCCCTGTTCCCTGCCATCAGGCTGGGATATAACCACTGCATCACAATTCTCCTTCCCTAGATAAACTCACAACCACCCCATCCCTTTGTGGAACCTCCTTAGATCCACAGGCCATATGCACTCACCTGCAGAAAGCAGTGTCCAACGGGGGCATGCTCCACAAGGGTAGCGTTGTATACCTGCCTCCAGAAGATGGGTTCGTTGTCATTCATGTCCTCCACAGTAATGCTCACCAGGCAGGTGGCGGACAGCGGGGGCTCCCCGAGGTCTTGGGCCACCACTCTCAGCTCTACAGCCTCCTGAACTTCTCGGTCCAGACTCCGGATGGTGCTGATAAGGCCGCTTTGGGGATCAATGGTGAAGGATGGTTCACACTCCACCGTGGGCCACAGAGCCTCTGGGCTGCAGCGAGCAGGAAGGTGGTCCAGCTTGTAGCGCAAGCTAGCGTGGCTGGTGCCAGCTTCGTCCGCGTCAGAGGCGCTGACCCACACGACTGCGGTGCCAGGGGCTGCCGCCTCGGATACTGAGGCCTGGTAATGCTCCTGGCTGAAGAGAGGTGGCTGGTCGTTGAGGTCAGCGATCCGGAGCAGCAGCGTTTCCTCCGTGCTCAGCGGTGGAGACCCGGCATCTGTGGCCACCAGTCGCAAATCATACAGGTCATGGCTCTCCCTGTCCAGGGGCCCCTCGACACAAAGGAAGAACACCCCTGGGGAGCCTCCAGGCTGCAGTGTGAAGGCTCCTTCAGAGCCCTCCAAGGTCAGAGAGATGGTCCTGACCCCGAGGCTCATATCAAGTTCCCCACCTTCTTCCTTCTCTGGGTCACCATCTGCGTCGGACACGGAGACCCGAGCCACGTAGTCGCCAGGTCGGGCACCCTCAGAGACTCGCGCTGCGCCCCCCTCAGTGAGGAAAAGCAGGTGAATGGTGGGCCGGTTGTCATTCACATCCAGCACAGCTATGGACACTCGTACAGTGGCGACCTCGGGCTCGGCACCTCCATCGCGGGCCTCGACTACCAGCTGGTGCCAGGCCTGAGCCTCACGATCCAGCGGCCTTTGCAGGCGCACCACGCCACTCAGCTCCTCCACCTCGAAGTAGGCCGTGTCCCCCAAAGGCCCGCCACCACCGCCCGCCCCGGGCGCCTGCCGGGCACGGATGCTGTAACGCACCTGGCCATTGGGCCCCAGGTCACGGTCAGTGGCACGCACGCGGCAGACCTCCGCACCTGATTGAGCATCCTCGCGCACGGTGGCGCGATACTCGTCCTGCTCAAAGACTGGCGGGTTGTCGTTCTCATCCAGCACGAGCAGTTTCACACGCAAGTGGCCTGTGCGTCGCGGGCGGCCACCGTCCCATGCCTCTATCTGCAGCTCGTGTGCTGCCGCCTCCTCTCGGTCCAAGCGCCGCAGCAGCACCAGGTCTAGGGGCTCCAGGGGTGACAAGGACTGCGGCGACCCGGGGGTCCCATAGCGCAACTGGAAGAAGGGTCCTGCGGGGTCCTTGGCAACGTCGGAGGGCTGCACCAGGGTGTAGCCCTGTGTGCTGAACAGCCCCGCATCAGGGTCGTGAGCACCTGGCAGGCGAAAAGCCGTACCCGGAGGGCTGAGCTCGGAGACGTCGAGTTGCAGGGAGTCTCGGGGAAAGCGGGGCGAGTGGTCGTTGACGTCGTTGACAAGGATCTCCACCTGCACCACGTCGCCCAGCAGGGTGGCGGCCACAAAGCTGTAGTGGTCCCGCCGCTCGCGGTCCAGACGCCTCGCGGTACGGATGATGCCAGTGTCGGGATGCACGTGGAAGTCGTCCAGCAGCGGGGAGTCCTCTGAATCCTCCGACAGAAAGAAGCCGCCCCCCTCCTGTTGCTGCGCAGCCGGCAACCCGGCGCGAATGTCGCCAACTAGAGTGTCTGGAGGAAGTCCCTCGTCCACAGAAAGGCAGAGGTTGAACACCTGGGCAGATGAGCCCGAGGCCGCCCACATCCACGCATGCATGAAGAACCCGAGCAGGAAGCGCTGCGCCCTGGCATCGCCACCGCCGCCTGGCCGCCTGCGAGGTGACCCTCGCCTCTCCACGGGAGCCTCTCGCTGCGGACGCCCTTCGCCCATCCTCCGTGCAGAAGGGCTCACGGCTCCGCCAGGTCCTTGAGAAGGCTCCCGGGTAACTGCCAGCTTGCGGAGGGATGACAGAAAAATCCAGGAGCCTCTTCAGTGTCTGAGCCAAAGAAGAAAAGACTTTGTTTGGCAAACAAACCCACAGACCCAGGAGTTTCCGAGGTTACATCTGCAACTGGTGAAAAGGTCCTCCGCCTGCAGCTCACGCAGAGGGGGACGCTCTGGATGCCTCTGCCGCCTCGGCCACCTCTTCAGCCCCAGGATTTCTTTAAACGGGTCTCATCTTTTTTTCCTCTCCCGTTCCTTGTCCCGCTCGGCTGGCTGTTTCCCCCTGGTAAAGTCAGGTGCATTATTTCTTTTCCCAAAAAAGATGAAATTATTTAAAGCGCGCAAACACAAGGAAAGGATGGGGGTCGTGCAGGGGAAGGGGGTGGAGTAAGGGCGGGGAGGCCGAAAGTGAGCAAGGCAGGCGGAGCGAGAGAAGGAGGGAAGAAGGGAGGGGAGGCGACTGGGTCAGCGGTGCTGTCGGCTGGGGGTGGCTGCTCCCCGCCGCCTCTTGGGGAGCAGAGGACCGCCTGGCACCCGCTGCGACTCAGCCCGCGGCGCCTCGCTCCCGTCTCCTCCCAGCTGTGTGACGCGGTGCACGCGAGGGCAAATTCCAACCTGTGAGTGCGGCTCTGCAGCAGGGCGCGTTCTCGCCTGAGCCAGGGACGGAGAAGAGGGGAGCAAAAGTAGGACCCGGAGATCTGGGTAGCCAGGCAGTTGGGGGCTGCGCAGGCGGGCATCTGCCCTGGTTTCGAGGGCAAAGTGACAAAGGTGGGGGGACGTGAGGGGAGCAATCTCTCTGCGCACCCCCTCTCCATCCCTTTGACTGTCCCTTCCTCTGACCAGACGCTTGGCTCAGGCTGAGCACAGAGGGCGGGGGTTATAATCACCTTTGGGAGCCAAACTTTGAGTGCTCCATTTGGCAAGGGAGACTCATCCCCAGCGGAAGGACAGATGAAGTCAAAGCCAGTGCACAGCTAGGGCCAGGATAA
The DNA here is from genome assembly GCA_007922815.1 of Macrotus californicus. Classification (NCBI taxonomy): domain Eukaryota; kingdom Metazoa; phylum Chordata; class Mammalia; order Chiroptera; family Phyllostomidae; genus Macrotus; species Macrotus californicus. The sequence continues at coordinate 5,298 of VMDR010008928.1, forward strand.
CTGCAAAGTGGGGAAGGTAGAACTTCAGAAAAACCGTCGAGAAACCCCGAGAAATCTGTGGCACACATGGTGGAACCCACGCTTTACTCTGCGGCGTTACTACTCGGCGACACGTGAGCATCGTGACACTCCCCTCTGCCAACAGGAATGAAGACAATGAATTCGGCTTGCGAACACTTTTTATGCATTCAGCGCCATCACGACACTTCCAGGATGTTTTAAGATGCTCATTTATGGGCTGAAAGACCGGGTGGCTGAGGCCCCCCACCACCTCCCAGTGCTCCACCATTGCCTCTGAGCAAAAGGAGTTGGCAGGCAGAGCCAGTACTGAGAACACTTTCGAGGCAGCTTGTGGCTGAGCCCAAGAAAAGTGTCAATAAATTGCCATAATTGCACGTTTCCCATCAATTGTCCATAATAATTGGTAGAAATTGATAATCGGCCCCTAATAAAGAATGCCTGATGGACTCTGTGACCTGTTGAGAATGACTGGACATATTGTAGCAAGTGGTTTGTGCAATTTTGCATTTAGATGGAAGGGAAGTTCATTTTCTAGATCCTGTAGCTCTCTTTTAGGGAGGGCCAGAAGCCCTGGATAGTGGTTCCTGAAGCAACAGCAAGATGCCCTTTTGATATACAGAGGAGGTATATGTAACTGCTAATGTACACCCACATTATCATCTCCCCCCTCATAATAATAAAACACTTTATAGTGGATATGTTGCATGTGAATGGAAACATTACAATAAATTCAGCTTCCCTTCACCAGTGAAGACTCCTTACCCTGAAGGAGATTTGTTATGTATTTACTCTTCTTTCCTCTGAACATCCTCAAGTCCACCCTAACTGGTTCCCCTGCCTCCCTTCTTGCCCCTGGATAAGTAATTCTCAGCCAAGCATTCAGACTGATGTTTTTAAACTTGCCAACACATTTCCATTATACTTGGATTGTAATTCAGACTCCTTTTAATAGTACAAGACTCTACCTACAGGCCCCACTTACCTCTCTGACTGCATCTCCTACCACCACTCTGCTTCCGGCTGTCCTGCCTTCTCTCTGATCTTGGTGGTGGTCATAGACGGAATGTTTGCGTCTCCTCCAGAATCCCTGTGTTGAAATCTTACCCCGCAATGTGAGGGTGTGATGAGGCAGAGACTTTGGGAGGTGACTAGGATTAGGTGAGGTCCTGGGATTAGCACCCTTGTTAGGGCCATGAGAGAGCTTGCTGCTCTCCGCTCTCGGCCACCAGGCAGTCCGCAGCCGGGAGGAAGCCCTCACCGAGACTTGAGCTTGCTAGCATCCTCACCTCAGGCTTCCAACCTCCAGAGCTGCGAGAAATAAATTTGTGTTTATAAGCCACCCAGTCTACAGTACTTTGTTACAGCAGCTTGAATGGACTAACACAGCCTGAGTTTGAATTGTTAGAACCTTTCTGTGCCTGGGAGGTATGTCTTCTACTTTGCGAATATTTGGCTCCTTCTCTTTTAGGTCTCAAATCAAATGCTGAGAGACCTTCCCTGACCACCCTAGCTCAAGTAGCTTCTGCACCACGAACCCTGTCATATAGTTCATTCACAGCACCTATCAGTCCCTTAAATCTGCTTGTTTTACTCATTTGTTTATTAGATTTTGTGATCTCAACCTTCTTTATACACTTTAAGCGCCGTTTTATCCCAGCACCTAGATCAGCACATAGTACCTAATGGATCTCTACTCACTAACCCTAACTACGTATTGGATGACTGGATGGTGGGCTGGTTGAACTGACGGGTAGATGAAGGATATGTCTGTTGAAGGAGTGCTTTGAAGCCGTAACTCAGAATTAATTGGCCAAGAGATCCCTTATTCTGATGAATTGTATCTTCACAATTTACTCATTTAAATCATTCTCTGGAGCTTCATGAGCTTATTTTTGAACCTTTTCAACTTGTTTTGAAAACTGTATTGTTATCAAATATTTATGGGAGTCTACAAGGAGAAGCAGCTAATGTTTCTGCATCTTTCACTGACACAATCTTTGTAAACAGTGGTTTAGTTTAGAAACAAAGGGAAAATCAGGAACTTCAAGCATCTACTTTTCTATGCATTTCTAGGCTTTATATTTTGAACATGTGCAATTCAAGGTATCCTGCCCATTTCTCAATGCCCCTTTAGAATGCTGTCCTGAGCAGCATTCTAGAATACAGGATTAAGTTTAGTTGAGTAAAAGAAATAAGAGCATGTCTCAAACATGAAAGAAATAATTTTAGATAGCATAGGAGCTAATGGCCTGCAAAATTAGGTGAGGGTCTGACCCTTTTGAGAGAAGCTCCATATGTAGTTTGTCTGGCAAGAATTTGGACTTTGCAGTGGGCAGCCCTGGGTCTGTTCTATAATTCTGGGCAAGTTATTTCAATCTTGTTAAGCCTCAGTTTTTGCCTCTCCAAACTGAGGATTATATTATCTCATTTACAGGGATGTTATGAGCCTTAAATGAGACAGTGTATGTGAACTAGCGCACAGAAGGCATTCAGTAAATATTACTTCTCTTGCCTTCTGTTTGTGTGATGAAATATTGTGTGAGGAAATATTCTGAGAGGTGACATGTTTTGGGCTTCTCAGTAGTATCAAACTCTGACTTCTTAGCCCCCCTGAATGGGTAGAGCAGGAAAAAGTAAAATTCCCAGGACCATGAACAGACTCCACCCTGGGCAAAAGGGCCCAGAGCAGATCTTCACTTGGTGTGACACAGGTTAAGTAGTATGGGAAGTCCATTGTCAAAAACCTGTTCTCTCGGACAGTAGAGAGTCCTTGGCTCTGCAGTAGTTAATTTAAGCAGTCTAACTAGTTAATACTAAGGGCTCAAAGCAGTGTCTAAAGCATCTCGGCTCAATCTTTTAGGAAAGCAATTATAACTATTAGCTCCATCTTACAGATCAGGAAACTGAGGTTCAAGGACATTGCAAGTAAGTTGACCAAAGTCACATGGGTGTAAGGGGTGGAACTGGAATCTCAACCCAGACAGTTCTGTCCAGTGTGCATGGCCCTTTGAGCTCACTGGTTATTTATTATCTCCATGATTTACTGCTTACAGCTCATTGTTTGGCTTCTGAATTCTAATTGAAGTCAATACAGTGACATAGTAACAGTTTTTGAAAAAGTCTGGGAGAACAACAGAAAAAAAGAATTTTGAACAGCATGTTTGTGTAAATGGCGGGACAGCACAGGGGAATAGCCACTGGAATTAACTCCCCATGGATACCGAGGGACGACTATAACTCAGTTTGGGGAGAATCAAAAGTTATACAAGGATTTTCGACTGCGTGGGAATTGGAGCCCCTAAACCCCGTGTGTTCAAGGGTCAACTAATTATTTCCTCTGAGTCTTGGGAAGATAGAGAAAAACGTTACACCAACATCTCGTCATATGGTTGGAGACAAGTATAATAGCTTATCATTAAGCAGATTTAGATAATACTATATCAAAACATACTTTTCAAATCTAGTAAAGCTGGAATGTAAGCGTTAGCATATACTGAAGTTCCCCCTGCATTTGGAGATGATCTAATAAGCAGGTCTGAGACAGAAGCCCTGCTAACCCAATCCCTCCCCGATTTCCCCCAAACCCCCTTCTCTGTCCTAAATCACTTATTCTCCTTCCCACAAGTGGTGAGGCAGACCAACCAACTTCTCCCCACTGCCTCCACCAGACTCCAGATGGCCTGCAATGGTGGGTCAAACTGCTCAAACACACAGCCTTTAAGATTTGGCTTCTCTGTCTTTGGTGCACGCGCACACACACACACACACACACACACACACACACACACACATCTTGTTCCCCTTGCTCCCCCATCCCCTGAAAGCCCTTCTTTAGATGAAATAATCCTACTCCTTATTTCCCCAACCCTTTAATCATTTTGTTTCTCTTCTCTGAACTCCTTCCAATTTCCCTATAGGTTGTTTAAGATGTGGAAACCAAAACCACACACCGTTTTCTAACAGGGTCTATGCATTGCCAAACCTAGGGAGGCCGACTTACTTCTTCAGTCAGAAATCAAAGCCAAGTCCAACAGGTTCTTAACAAGTGGATGTCAGAACAGGTGTTATGCCCCCAGTTCCAACCCCTTCAAGCAACCCCTTCTGAGTAGATAGCTGCTCAGTGTGCAAAGGTACTTACTTTTACTCAGAGGGATTTTCAGAATATTCACATATGTATTTGTATAAGACAGCATGAAGCTCATAGCTAGCGAGGAAAAAGATAAGTAGCATTTAATCCTGTCCATATTTTTCTGGATGTAATTGCTCTTTGTGTGAAGTAAAGGAAGCCGATCTGTTTCCTGGGACAAAGCAGAGTTCACTGAAATACATACATATAATATATGTTATAATAATTCCAGGCAAGAGAAAGCAAAGGAAATACCCAGAACCCTGCCAATCCCACAAATATTCAGTGAGAAAAACACCTGGATTCTCCCCAAGCCACAGCTGTTCAGTTGGAAAATGCCTGGATCCCATTGAATCAAGGCAGTCAGGGAAAAGAACCACATCCGGCCCAGTGTGTCTCCGCACTGCGACAGGCACACATGAATCCTATTTGATCAAGACACAGTTATTTTGGAAATAAATGGATCCTGCTGGATCCCAGCACAGCTCACGATTAACACACACAGATGGGGATGTGCAGGGTGCAGATACCATCCATGAGAAACCCCTCCAGTCCACAGACATTTGGGAAGAGAGATTATGCCACTGATTTCTAGCCATGTCAGTATCTCGGTTGTTTTTCTCACAGAACATATGTGGCTCTGGCACTACCGCTCCTTGATTAAGTTTCCTGGATCACACAGGGTCTGAGTGTTTTGCCCTGGCTCTCCAGATTTAGCAGTGTGGACATGCACAGAGAAATGCAAGATCGAACATCAACCTGGTTTCCTTTAGTGTGATTAACAACACAGTAACAGGATCTTAACAAGAATGTTCCAGGTCTTTCTGAACACACATGAATAAAAAAAAAAAAACCACACCAAAACACAACAACATTATCTCTATCATCACAATTTATATTTTCCACATATTTCCATTTTTTGACATAAACTTCTTTTTGCATCTAATACATTGTTCACATTTTCCAAATTTTGTTTCAGCAATTTGTAATACAAATACCCCTATTGGCCCTGAAACTAACCTGAAAATCAGGCAGATATTTACACAAATTAAATAATGAAGGAATTTACCTACTTGAAGGCAGGCAAAGGTTTCCCATAGCCATTGCAATGTATAAGGACTGCATCATAGCTTAATAATTTTAACGTTGTTTTTAGATTACAGACTGAGCTAATCCTGAGGAGAAAACCTGTGCTTTGAGAAATCGCAGACTTGGAGTTTGAGGGCTCTAGAAACCCAAGGCCTTGGGAGAGTCCACTCCACCCAGTGACTTTCCCCGGAAAATGAGCTTGCCCTCCCTGGGGAGGCCAGGGTAGAAGCCACTTCCTAAATTCAGGTACTCCTCAACTTTCCTCTGTCAATTGCCAATTCCTTATTTCCCATAACTGTTTGTATAGTGCACAAAGAGAGAATAAATCAGAGGATGAAATTCCAGAAGCTTTTGGTCTGGCAAGAGGCATTCAATTAATAAACCATGGCCTTGCTGGAAAGCAGGCCTGATCCCGTGGTCAGCGACATGCACTCTGACCGCCACACACAGTGTTTTTGCCATTGTACCAAACTCCAGGGTATCTGCTGTTAGTGCCATTACTGCAGAGACAGGGGCTGCTCTTTAAACCCAGCTTCCTGTATCTGCAAATGTTTCATTTTGTTTCTTTCCTCTGCTTTCCTGGGCTTTTATTTCTGCCGCTTTATATATAAACCCAGCCTCTGAGTTTTTGCTGTGTGCTTTATCTTCAAGATCTCCTTCGAAGGCCTTCAACCTCTCTTACCATATGTTTTGATCCCCAGCCCACTTGCTTCACCTGTGGGCTTTATTCGCTGTTCTTTCCTTCTTATAAGCCCTGGTCTCCAGTCCAGGCAGAAGGTGCAAGCTTAAAATAACAGCCATAAAAAATACATATACTATAGAGGAGATGCTTTAAAGACCCAAATGATAAAGCTCTTCAGGAGACACAGATGAATGTTAAATGCTGGGAAGCAAGCACCAGCAATCAGTGAGGCAATTGTTCATTTCTGAGCATGTATACAGCATGGCCCACAAGGAAGGAGGCAGAGCCGTGCAAGGCCGCAGAGAGGCCACACAGCTGTTGATGCTGGAACACTGTAGGGGCCACAGGGAATGATTCCCATCCTCCTCTGCAAGCATGGCCCCAGCAGCAAAGCCAAATCACAAATCAAAGTAATCTGAAGACTTACCGGGGACCTCATGCTCCTTTGCTCCTGGACATGCATCCTCTTAGTCCCCTGCAGCAGATGAAATAATGATCCTCCAAAGATGCCCACATCCTAAGCCCCAGAACCCTTACATGACAAAAAAGACTTTGCCAACTTGGTTAAGTTAAGGATCTTGAGATTGGGAGATTGTCCAGATGGTCCCAGTGTCATCACAAAAATCCTTGTGAGAGAAAAAGGCAGATGGGTCAGAGTCAGAGAAAGAGCTGGGACAGTGGAAGCTGAGGTCAGTGTGAAGGGACCATGAGAGACAGAATTCGGGCAGCCTCTACAAGCTGGAAAAGATAAGGGAACAGATTCTCCTCAGCACCCAGAAGGAGCAGAGGCCTGACGGCACCTTGATTTTTCTGAATTTGTTACAGCAGCAGTAAGAAACTAATACATCCTTTGACAGTGCCAAGGCTCGTTTGCCCTCTTTCCTGCATCCTCCATAATAGCAATATTCCCAGTGCCTATTATCTCTCAAACATCTAAATTCTCATTACAAAGAAGGGGGAAGTTATCCCCCCTCTGGTTTTGCTTTCAGCCAACCTTATCTCAAGGGATTACTTCCAGCTGGTAATTTGGGCAGATTGATTGCACAGAATGAGATTCTTACAATGTCAAGACAGGTTTTTGTCTTTGATTTAAACACATTCTCCAAAAGTTTCATCTTTGTATGAAATGTTTCAGAAAAAATGTCTGCCAAAAATCATTGTTTAAAAGATTAAAGAATACTGTGCACAGAGAACACAAGTGTTAAAATCTTAACTAGACATGCCTTTCAGGGACCACTGAGAGGTAGCCACAACTCATCTGAGGAAGACAACAGGGTCTTTGTGAAAGGGGCTTGGAGAATGAAGTTCACTTTTAAAGCCAAGCGCTTGGCCCAAAGGCCAGAAAATGGGGTTAGGCTTGTATTGTGGAGAGGCATAAATCCTGACTCTGGAAACAGCCTGGGTGTTACAAATAAAGGGCCGTGAAATCTGCTCAATGGTGGGGTCACTGGCCCAAGAGATAGGAAGGCTGCTAATGCACACATGGAGGACCGGCTGCTTTTCATCTGCTCGTACTCAGTGCTAAAGGCAGTGGTTTTCAAACTCTTCTGACCTGCTCTAAGAAATGCATTTTACATTGTAAGCCACGTGTACACACACACACACAGCATAACTGGAACCAGTTTTATGATACCCTACTCACCCTTACAACGAGACGTGCTCTAATTTAATTTCCTAATGTTTATTATTATTTTTCATTGTTATTTTTTAAGTGCTGGCTAGGACCCACTAAGTGGTCATATCGGCAGTTTAAAAACACAACTTTAGTAGCATTTTTTATCACTACATAATTTTTTTCTCAATTAAAACTCAATTAATGAGTTTTTTCATTATTACCTAGTAACTTCAAATGAAATAATAGTTTCAAACTGACTACCTTTAAGGTCTTTTCAAGTTTATAATTTCATATTTTCTGGGTCAAGAGGAATATTATTTATCTAAAGTTTCTTTTTTAATATAATGAAGTAAGGACTGACAACTGGAAACCTTCCCTTCAGCAAATTTGTTTAATAAGTAAATGTTTTTTCTAAGATAATTCTGACAATTTCTTGTTCTTTAATGATTAATTCCTAATCAAATAAGGAATTATTGAAAGTATTGTCACTTTTTTGGGTGAGGGCACATTGGCATAGGTATTTGTGAATTTTGATCTCAGGAATTTGGGGAACTAGAGTCACTCCTCGGGGACAAAGCATGTGGGTCACTCCCTCTCCCCCAGAGCATTTTGATTTACCATCTTAGCCAGTATCACCTCAAAAACCACCTTCCCTCCCTATGGCTAACTGCTCAAGACAGGTAATGCTGGCCTCCTAGACGCGGAGAAATCTGCTCGCCTTCACTCTGTTTTCAACCATCATGCTTCACAACACACTTCTCAGATTCTTGCCTATAAAGTAAGAGTGACACTAAACTCCCAGGGCTGAGGAATAGTTAATAAAATGTGCCATCCCCACCAAGATGTAAAACAATAGCCATCACTCATCAGTTTGCAGAGAGGTGACAGATTCCAATTTCCCATTTTTCAGAGACACTCTCCTCATTACCAAGCAAAACCGAACCTGTTAACTCGCCCAAGATCTATAGCTTGCTGCGGTGACCTCATCGGTCTGTGTCCCTGACGGGGACTCCAGCAGGTGGTGCAGAGAGCAGCGCTGACACTTGGAGACGTATTGCCTGCACAGGCCAATCCTCCATGCCAGCTAACTCCCTTTCCATTTTGAAAGGGGCAATTATTTTAAATCACCGTATATCAAAGTAGCTTTGTTCTTGCCCCCAATATAGCAAGTCAATAAACTAGAATGTAAATGAGTGTCTCCAGCTACTTTGATTTAGGAAAATTAAAGATTACCAAAAAAGGAGAAGCAGGGCCCACGCAGCTTCACTGAGAACTGAGGCAGGGCAGCAGTTCAAGGCTTTGCAATGTGAGGCAAACTAGTTCGGGAGCTAACTTTGTTTTTAAGTCCCCTCGAATTCTATTGGGAAGTTTCTTGTTTGTTTGTTTGTTTTGGGAAAAAGGACATGTCTCTGTTACGCAAAGGGATAGAAAGATAAAACAAAGGATGCTGGAAAGTAGATGTTGGGGATTAAAAGGCAGCTGAGAAGATACCGAGAAATCATTGCCTCTGTTGAATAGTTACTTAAAGGAAAATGTCAGTGTTGAACACAGAAAAAATTCACCTGCCCAACCTGTCCAGAACTAGAACTTAGGCTGGTTCAATAAATAGTACCCTGTTTAAAATGTAGCTTACAAGGAGAAATGCATTCAGAATTTCAAATGAGGATTTTGAAGGGAAATTCTAATATCTACAGACTGACCAGTCCTGAAGGAAAATGGGGTGTTGATTTATGATGCTGAGATGAAATGTGAGCCACTGGAACATTCAAGACACATGGTCATAGGGGAGCTTCCGTCTCCAATTTGGTCTGAAGTTCCAAAACTGTCCAAAGCCATGATTTGGACTCATAAGATATTAGAGGACCCTATCTATTCAGTTTTATAAAGTGTTATACTCAACCCTTGGACTATTTAATTGATAGGAGTTAAAGACATAGCAATTAAAGACAAATACAAAAAGTAGTTAAATTTTGTAGTTTTTTCTTTAGAGATAGCTATTTTTAACTAATTTATGATAAGTAACTTTCGAAATCTAAAGACATTTAAAATGAATGATAGGCCATGACTGGTGTAGCTCAGTGAATTGAGCACTGGCCTACAAACCAAAGGGTCTCTGGTTCAATTCCCAGTCAGAGCACATGCCTGGGTTGCAGGCCAGGTCCCCAGTAGGGGGCGCATGGAGGCAACCACACACTGATGTTTCCTCCCTGTCTTTCTCCCTCCTTTCCCCTCTGCCTAAAAAAATAAATAAATAAAATCTTTAAAAAATTAAATTAATGCTAGGATTTTTAAAATCTGAAATATCTATTAATTCCAGAAAGCCCAGCTATCAAGCTCCAAAGCTGTCCCCAAGGGATAGCATCTCCATGAATGTAAGCCCTCCATTGTCAGCTGAGCTTGCAGACAAAGGCATAGAGCAGTAAGAACAATGTCTCAGGGTGGAAAATACATAATTGTCTTCTGTATTGTTGGATGAATAAATTACTGCATGGTGAATTATCTTAACCTGTTTTTCTGCACATGTGAATAAAAATTGCTTTTCCTCACTTGCTGGCAAGGGCCTCTAAAAATATTAAGTTCTTTCCGGATTGCCTTTTGGTTTCTTCCAGCAATCTTTAAACCAACATAAGGAGAGCAGTTTACGTCAATGACTTCTGATTGGTTATTTTTGAAGATTTATCTAACACTGCTTTTCTGTCGCATAGACAAACAAGTTGCCTGATTTGGGGGTGGGGATCCAGTCTCCCTACACAAGCAGATTACTGGGGTATATTGAACTACCACAAGGGGGCGTGAGAGCCAAGTTTTTCCTGCTGGCTTTCCAGAAAAAACCCTTCCAGACCTATTAAGTGGATTACACATTAGGGATTCTAGGAAGAAACTGGCAGGACAAAATCCCTTCCTCACAAGAACTCAGAGTCTAGGGGAAGCAGAAAACAAAAATTAATTAAGTTCCAGGATAAATAATGCTACAATAAGGGGTGCCAAAAGCCTTGCAGAACTCAGAGGACAGCTTCGCTGTCGCTCAGATTCAATGTAGCTGAGAGAGTTCATTGCGTCAACCATTGCTCAGCAGCAACCTCAGCATCCTGGGCCCCTGATTCTTCTGAGGCTCCAGCGCCCTCCATGGCCTCCCCATTCCCCACGTTTGTGGATTAACCCACGCACCTTCCTCCTTTCACTTGGTCTTCCTTGACCAGCTAACTGCCGCTAGAGGTAACCTTCTTCTCACTCTATCACATCACCGCTGTTTGCCAGTTTTCTTTGTAGCACTCAACCCTTTCTGAAATTAACACCCTTATTTATAATAAGACAATAACACTGTTTATTGTCCGCCTTTCCTTGGAAATGCAAGACCCTTGTGCATCATATTTACTTCTCTATCCCCAGCACCAGCACAGTATTCAATGAACTTGTGAATTAATGCAGTTTGACACTATTTCAAATCCACAAGCTCCAACCTCGGTTGGGTCCTTACAGCTGTTCAACAAACCCTTAAACCAACAAACGTTATCCCTTGAGTCATAAGAACACTCCCCCCATTCTCTTCTGCAAATGATGCTCCCCTGCATCCCTCCCCACCCATGAGCCAATAGCAGGGCCCCTGGAAGGGTGTCATTGGGCTTCCCGCAGCCACGTTTAAGGAACTGCTAGTACGTGTCTTATGTGGCCTCTGCTGCATCAGACGAGGTTGACCAGTCCCGCCTTTTTAAATGTGTGCCCTGTGGCTTACACAAAACTTTCCTCTCCTGGTTTTCTTTCCCCAGACCTGCTGATGAAAGTTGCCTTAGACAGGACCCAAGCACGGATGTGTTTCTGAAGAGCCACAGGTAGTTTTGCTGCACAGGCCAGGTTAATGACCACTTCCCTGGGCTTGCTTCTCTTCTCGTTTTTTTGTCCAGGGATGGTTTTAAATGTAAGGGTGGTGGGGGGAGCATAAACGTGATTGTGGGAATGGGAGGCGGGACCAGACGACTTGCCTTATAACTGCCTCTATATGGCAAACTCAGCTCTTTCACTTGGATTATGTGTTTCCAGAATGCTACAAGTAAGAAGTTTCAGGATCCCCTTACACACAGTTTATATGAAAGCCATTGTAAAATGCATGCATTCGAGACTTACATAAGATTCAGAAAACATCAGCTACCAGATAGGACATTTTTATTATCAGGATGATTATTATCTGTGGGATAACCCGCCCCCTAACACTGGTAGCACATGCCCACTTCTAGGGCTTCAGTCTTCCAGACCCTGAGGAACCCCAAACTGTGACTTTCAAGATTACACATACTTTCCCTTCAAACTCTAACTTCCAATTCTCAGCTGGTGCCCAGTCTTCTCCAGAAGATGTTTTGTAGGCCTCTCAACCCCAATATATCATTTTTTTCTCCTAAACTTATTTTCTCTCTCACTGATATAATTTGTTCAATTATAACAACGTGATTATCTACCCTGTCACCTAACTTAGGACTTCTCTCTCAAAATCCCAGACAATCACTGAGTTCTACTGACTATACCTTTAAGTACAGTTCAAGTCTCTTCTCTAACTTTGACTTTGTTTTAATCTAGATGATTAGGTCTTCTTTAAACTTTTGGAACCACTTCTTGACTAGCTAGCCTGCCTCAAGTCCCTAAGCATGTTCCCTCCGCTACACTGTCAACCTACAAAATACTGCCATAGTTGTCTCACCAGAGCGCAATCTGCTCCTCTACTCCTCACCTTGTTTAAACCTTTTGGTGGCTCCTCAGTGAGGACCAGAACCAACTCCTCTTAGCCCTCCAGGCACTGCCCTTCAGTATTTCCCAGCCTCACCACCTTCCTGCCCTCCCAAGACCTCTACCAGCTCTCATCTTTGAGGAGTTCTAGAAAACGTCACTAAATTGTAAACATTCAAATGTATTCAAGACCTAGGCACACACTCACCCCTCGGGAAATGCAAACTTCTGGACAATCAGTTGGTTTTTCTTTGCTGGTTGGTTTTATTTCACACACTAAGGCTCTCCCACATCATTTATTCTGACTTCCCTACGGCAATTCTTCCTGATTCCATTTGAAGTCTGAATTGCTACGTCAGCAAAGCTCAGAAACACTGCCATCTTGTGATCACAGAAGGTGGAAAACAAAACGATCCTCCCACAAAATTTTTTATAAACAAGAAGAGCTAAGAACTGGCAATTTCTCTTACCATTCCTCTTTCCCAGGCATTAAAATGAACAGCACTTTATTATCACTACAAACTTTAAATGATGCCTCTACTTTTATTTTGTGAGTTTTGTTGATTTCCCTTAACCAGAAAACTTAAGGATATTGAAGGACACATTTATATGAGAGTCATTTGCAGGGTCAGGTCTTTTACTGGCTTGGAGAACTTTTCAAAGTCTTTGACTTTAAAAAATTAATGTGAGTTCCAGACCACAGCTGTTGGTCTATGAGAGCAGCAATGTGTTGACTTATTTGCAGTATTAATGTGAAAAGTCCTGAAGAACTACTTATTGAAGGAATAAATGAATAAATGGACAGCAGATATGGTGACAACTTCACAAGTGGTAGCAAAAGGTTTTCTAATTTTTTTTTAAGCAGTCACTGCATTTTGAAATTTCAAGTTCATCCTGAAACATTGATGAACCGTATAATCTTGACTACTCAAAAATGAGTATCTCTCCACTCTTTTTCTAGTGGTCATATGAACATTTATATGCATATATCAACATGAGTGTTTTTCCTTTTTTTATTTACAAAATTTGGGCTACTTATTTATCCCTTGATCACCAAATACATCAAGCACACTCCCTAGTAAATAGACATGAATCTAACTCATTGCATTATTTTTTTAACCCCACCTTAATTAAGTGAAAAATAAATAGCCCAAAATTTGTAAATAAATAAAACAAAAACAAGAAAGTTGATCTATGTATATAAATGTTCCCATGAGCACCGAAAGGACAGGGTGAGGAGACCCCTCATTACTGGAGGAGCAGTGGGACCGTGGGACCTTGGGGAAGAGGGTCATGGAGGTCAGTAATTAACTACATTATTCTAATCACCTCACGTTACCTTCATAATAAAAAAATAGCAGTTGTATAAAACTCAAAAACCAGTTATATAAGCTAAATGTTCAGAGTAAACACTGGCTGAAACTTTTATTGCTCCAAATAACAGGATAAAAAAAAAAATGTTAGAGTTAGAAAAACTTCTCTGATCTTGTTGCAATCTATTTCTTTCTCTTTTTACTTATTATGATGGGACATTTACAGCCTATACAAAAATAGAAAGAATAGTACAATAAAATCCCTGACATGGCTTCAACAATTATTAGAAATAAATGAATCAGGTGGAGGGGCAGCGGGGGAAATGACCTGACCAGTGACGCCCAACCTCGGCTCAGAGGAGCTGCCCGAGCAGCGAGAGGGCATGAGCAGGCAGAGAGCACACTGAACACTCAGAAATTCCCAAGTTCTTTGTGATATTGCTTTGGGGAAAAAAGAAAAAAAATGTTGGTTTTTTTCCTTTCTTTTTCCTTTCTTTGACTATTTCTCAGTTAACATTTCACCACCTAGACTAGTTTATGTTTTCTTTTTCAAGTCTGTTCTCCGAATGATTGTTTCAAACGATTTTAGAACTGGATTTCTCATAAGCAGCGTGGTGGCCCCTGGGGGCTTTTTTGTACATAGGAATGAACTAGACTGTTCTGAAAAGTCATCGGTCATCCTGAAGCTCATTTGTATCGCGGACCATCCTAGAATAAATGCTTTGCAAATAATTTGTTTTTCACAGTCAATAACTAATTACCAGTTCGTGCCCTATAAATACCGGTAACGTCAATATTGAAAAGTAAGTCTAAGTGGATTCGTCACGGAAACGATTGGCTGACCGAGCAGACAGCAAACCCCGGCATGGCTCCTTGGCTTAGCTGCTCTCTTTCCATTTCTTTTTCAACCCGCCTCCCTCTCCCTCCATCATGATTATGATAAAGGATGAAAATGGAAAAGGTGAGGCAAAGCTAGCCAAAGACGTGAATTTAAAAATCATCAATCCGAGGAAATGCTTTTTGGCACTTGGGTTGTTGAGAGATGAAGCAGGTTCCATGACACAGAACTGAATTCACACTCAGCCATTAGCCAAAAAGAAGTGTTTGTAAAATGAAATCACAGCACTCATACTATTAATAACTCCTCTAATTTAAGTGCTTGAAACAATTTATCTCTAAAACTCGATTTTCCTTCTTACTCTCCTTTAAGGATCTTTATCATTAAAAATAAGTAAAAAGTTTTGAAGGCCCAGGGGCTAGTTTTGGCCACAGTGAGGACAGTGCTCGGGCTGGTGGCAGACGCCAAAAGGAGCCCAGGTCCTTCTTTCCCGCTCCCTCTGCCTCTGTTCCTGGTGCATCTGTTCCACTGAGCTGAGTTTGCTTTGCTCATACACGTAATGCCACGCTGGCTGGCCCAGGAATTCCAGGATGTTCCATTATTAATGAAACACCCCCAATTTGGGCACTATGAAATTGAGATTTTGAGGACTGCTGAGCCCTGGGCAAAAGACAAACATTTTTTGCCTGGTAGAACTGAAAGCCAAAATAAACTATTCGAGGAAACAGACAAGCGGCAGGCCGTACAGCCACAGTGGTGAAGGTGGCCTGGGTGTGGGAGGTCGGTGATGTTCTGTCTGGATAATGGGGCACCTGCCAACTGATGCACCTCCTTCACTCCCAGCAATTCCTCATAGCTTCCAGCCGCCCAGAGCTTTTCACCCGAGAATCAATGCCATTCATTGTTTCCGGGAGGAGAACGGGTAAGAACAAGAATTAATCATTTAACCTTAATTAAAGTGCTACATTAATTTTTGTCAATCTGTTACAGAAATAACAAACTGGAAAGCAAAGCATTCATTTTGCAAGACTCTGGCTTTGTTGAAAGAGACAAGGACTTGTGTTTCCAGAAGCCCAGAGAGTGGAGGGCTTGGGGCATTGGGTTCACACTGTGAATGGCGTTAAGAGGAAGAACAAGTGATGCACAGTTTCCCTATGCCCAGAGAAGAGAGGACTGCCCTCCCTGGACTGGAGGGAGAAAGTCAGGGAAGATGAGAAAGAATGGGTATTTAGAAACGAGTACGACAGCCTGTCTCTGCCCCACCCCACCCACTGCCTCATCATCATCATTTTAATCCCAGAAAGAGGCGGCATTGAAACCCTAGGCCTGCTTGGGCCTCCAAAAGCACTGCGGGCCCATGCCCCAATTCGGGTCTGCAGCTCTGGCAGACAGCTTCCCAGAGGACCCTGTGGCAGTATGAGCCACAGGAGAGAAAAGCAGCTATGCCCGGACCTCCAACACGGGAAGAAGTTTGCGCGTGTCTAGGTGTGTGTGTGAAGGGGGGTGGGGAGGCAGGGGGCAGGAAAATTCTGCTGGAATCAGTTTGAATCCTGACCTGACTATTTCACACCAGAAGTGATTAAGTTGCAAGATTTTTTTTCCCCAGAACTAGATAGAAGTAAGAGCTTGAGGGCTAGGTTGACTTGCATAAAAAAATTACCAAACTGAGCCTTGAGACTATTTACAATTCTTCTCCTTTTACTTTTATTTATTAATTGATTTTCAGGAAGGTGGCCTGTGTTCCTTCCCTCTGCTCTGCTCTGCCTTGCTGGCTGCCAGCTCTCGGTATTAAGGAAACAGGGCCAGGAACCTACTGCTTTCAGTCCCTCATTTAGGTCTATGCACCTGGTTTATCTCTGCCGTGGTCTCCCCTCTGCATGTTGCTGCCATGAAGAAAGGAGGGTTTTAAGCCTCCACTCGTGCTATGGATCAATTCTTACTTGGATTGTAATTTAAAATCAATTCCCCATAAGCAGAAATATGGGTGCTGTATTATTTGCTGAGCATGTCAGAAAATTCCCTCTCTTCTGGCTTTGCTGTTCAGTCACATCGTGCCTGGCGTCTCATGCGTCCATCAGCTCCCAAAGCCCTTGCATCTGTCTTTTCATTAGTGCTCCTTTGTACACACTGGTTCAAAGTTTCAGAGAATGCTTGCTTTTGCTTCTCTCAGTATCACATATATTTTCTCAAATTAAAAAAAAAGACTTCTGGAGAACTGTCCGTGAAATGATTTTTTGAAGAATTTTCAATCCTGTAGAAAAGAAAAATATCAACCTAGAACTGTTTTTTGGTGACATAGGACATTTTTATAAATTAGCCTAATGTTGAAAGCCATGGAATTAAAATGAAAAACTTTATCATGAGAACTTCTTTGACTTGTGACCTATGCGAATTATCCATCACAGCATTCAGGGAAGCCCTTCCATCCAAACACCAACATGCGGCCAAGAAGGAGAGTGTCCACTTTGGACAGACACGTGGTAGATCTGCGGGGCCTCCCTCACACTGTGTGGGAGTTAAGGCTCCGGCTGGGGAATCCGTGCTGGCAGCGGGCCATGCCAGGTGCTTCGCTGACAGTCCGCATCTCCAGAACCCTGGTGTGTCGCTGCTGCAGATGGATTCAGAGTACAGGATCATTGCACTCTCCTTTTGCTTCATCTTCTCCAAGGCACTAAGTTGTTTCATTAGATGGGACACCAAAGAAGTCGATCAAATCAGTGTATAAGAAGATGAGGAAATCCAGGAGAAAGTCCCAATCTGTCTGGAAGTTCTGGTCCATTCCCAAGCATGCACGCCCGTACCGCCTCATGGGCTAGCCAATAGCAAGATCCAAAAACAGGAACCCAAAATAATCACATCCGAGGCTCTCAGACTCTTCCACTCTCTCTGAATCATCTTGATGGAGAATTTTGTGATTTGTGACCTGCATTTCCTATTGCTGCTATCAACTTTACTAGATTTAAACCTGTAGAGAACATCAATCGCTTGATTGAACAAAGGTCCCTGTCCTCTCACGGTTTTCCCCACTGCAACCCTCAGTCACGTCCGTAACGTATCGTACCAGTTATGAAAATCAATTTTCAAATTGAAGAGGACAATAGGAAAAAAGAATATCTAATGTGGAAATACGGTGAGAAAAATCAGAAGTTGGAGGTAAAACTCAGGGAGGCTACAGCAAGCCTCCTCCTCCAGCTGGATGTCTCCTGACTGGAGCATCTCCACCCGAATCCACTCTGCAGAGACTGCCGAGCATCGCAGTGGAGCAGCACGGAACTCCCTGCGACAATGGCAGCGGTCCAAGTCGGCACCGTCCAGTGTGGCAGCCGTCACCACATGCAGCTGTCCAGCACTCGAAATGGGACTTGTGTGAATGAAGAACTGACTTAAATTAATTCAAATTTAAAATTAAATAGCCAAATGAGTCTAGTGGGTATACTACATTGCACTGTGCTGCCCCAGGGGATTCGCAGACCTTGCTTATAGAAATGCTGCTTCTCCAGCACGAGGGTAGGAAAGGAAGAGGCCCTGGCCGGGACACAGGCGTGAGGCAGGCCACTGCATTTGACCTTGCTGGTGACCCTGTTTGCAGCCTCTGAGGACCCCAGAACCTGACACTGAGAGAATGCAAATGGGCTAAGAGACCCTTTATGAATCTCTTCCAGGCCCATGAGAATTCTGCTCTATTCATTATGTGTAATTGTAGTTTCTCTCCCTTCCTCCAGACATTTTTCTCATTTGGAGACGTGGTGGTTGCTAGGAGACTGAATTGCCTTTTCAAGTAGAGTATTTTAGAGGGAAACAATTCACATGATGTTCTTCTTTAGGAAAATGAAAATTTGTAGAATGTTTGCAAAGCACAGTGAAAAAGTCCAGCTTTTACATTTCTTTGTGTGTTTGTTTTAGTCCCCATAGAATCTTTCATTTGCTTTCCCACCGCCTCACGCTGCAGGAAAGAAAACAAAAACTGACCGCTCCTGCCGTAATATTTCTTAAGAAAGAATAACATTCCCAGGCTTGTTCCCAGGGATGGTGAGGTGATATTTATCCTTCTTACCTCACAGGGGAGCTGTGAGTAGAGATTAAAAATAATAACATTTATAGTGGAAATTGTAAAGCCTCATCCCCCACCAAACATTAGTAATCCACTCAGCAGTTCATAGTTGTAGCCACTATATCATCTTACCAAGATTTTCATAAACTTCTAAAAAAATCGATCAGTCTGACCGTATCACTTAAGCAGGGAAGAAACCACAACTTGAATGGATGAGTTAGTTTCCCCAGGTTTCTAACTTCACACACAGATTCCATTACACCGCAGTGACTCCTTAGGGGGCGTGGACAAAACCCTTTTAAATGACCAAGCCAACTTTTGTAATCACTGTCAACAACATTTGAACCTTGAAAAGAGAGTTCTGTGAATGACAAGAGGTTCCCTGTACAATTCACCTAATACCATGTCTGACATAAAATAGGTGCTCATTAAAAATAGCTATTAAATAATAATGATGATAACTTAGCTAGTAAGGATCTGTTCTTTCAAATTTCTTGCCTCCCCCACTTCAAAAATCCAGTTGCAGGAATTTTTTTATTGACCAATTACAGAACTCTGTATTGTTTGAGACATTTGGCAATGTCAATTGACAGTCAAAAGCTAAGGAGCTTCCTTCTCTTGGTATCTCTGAGCAGCAGGAGAGTTCATCAAAAGGGAATAAGAACATTTATCTTACAAAGATTTTATAATGTAAAAATGATGTGGTTGAACAAAGCTGTTTGATCATTATGTTGAATGGCCTGTTTTTTCTACGGCTTCTGAGGAGTCCAACTCCTTAGAAAGTGTTAGCACTGGGTTAGCACCGGGGGGGCCTAATACAAAACAAGTGTTTAGATGCAGACATGATGCTCAGGGTGACAAGTGGCTCACGAACAGCATCCCACAAACACAAGTAGTCAGCTGCATGATGCCCCAATGTCTTCAGACCTACACAGAGGTTCTCAATGCTGGCCGCACATTGGAACTACCAACCAGGTGAGCTTTTAAACAGCCAGGCCTGGGTGAATCTAACGTGTGGCCAGCATTAAAGCACTTCCGGGTCCCCAGCCCCACTCTGGCCCTAGCTTAGAGACCTATGAGATCCAATGTGCCTCTGCACTCACCACCACCAAGAGATTGTTACCATTAGATGGCACCCCCAGTTTCCTTCTCCCCCTCTCTGTTCTCTCTCTATCTCCCCTCCTTCTCTCCCCCTTTGCCTCCCTCTTCCCACTAAGCTCTTTCTCTTTCTGCCTCACTCTCTTCTCTCCCCTGCTCACTTCTCTCGCCTTCCCTCTGTCTCTCCCCTTCCTCTCAGTTCTGCTTTGAGAAATCTTCCCCCTCCATAACCTTTGGTCCCCTTCTTTTTCTTCTTTCTCCAACTTTCTGCCAGTTTATCTCAGGAATCTTTCTTTGGTTCCGTTTCTTGTTACATTTTTATTCCATTTAAGAGCCAAGCTACACACAGCACCTGGGCAGGGGAAGGGGCAAGGGTCCAGACGCACAGAGACACTGGAAAGGAATGGGTTCAAAAGGAATCTTTGCCTCCAGCTTTTAAAGCCCTTGAAAGCGGCCACAAGTCCCGTTGGACTCTCTTCATTCTCCTCTAATTAGACTTGCCTGCCCTTAAGCAGCAGCTTTCAAAACAACACGCAGCAACAAAACAGTTTTGTTTCTAATGTATTTAGTGCTCTTGACTTTGAATTCAGGGCATTGCAACATCACTGTGTTGTTTTTCATGGCTTTCGGTGTTCAATCTCCAGTTCAGTGGCTGGATGCCTGCAATCCCCTTGGCAGTGGAGTTGGAAATTGAGAAATTTAAGACGTGAAGCAAAAATGGGTTTGAGGACATCAAGACTGAAAGTAAAGCCATTAGTAATAATTAATGACTAATTAATTCCATTCAATATCCCATGTTCTCTGGAATCTTTTGATGGCCTCCCACATAGGCCATTTGAGGGGGATGCTCCTAAGTTAAAAAATAAAAATAAAACACATACTGAAGGGCATTGTTCTCTGCATCTGTTCTCTCATCAACATGGTCAACATATTTCTGAAATTTTCACTCAGCAAGGGTTTGTGCCCATCTTTGCCTCAATCCCTCAGGCTGGCATTTCCTCCAAACTTGCCTCCTGTTTGCCCCACCAGGAGGCTCCTGAGGCTGAAGCTTCTGTTCTGCCCAGTTTTTGCCTTCTCTGTCTATGTCTCCTTTTATCTCAGTTAAATCTGGATAGAGTGGCATAAAACTAACCTGTATAAGAATATAATTCCTTGAGATTGTTGTAAATGTAAACAGAAAGAAATTCAGTGTACCAGGATTTTTATTTTTGTTTGTTTGTTTGTTTGTTTTTAATACAAGAAAGGAAGGAGGGGAAGAATTAAGCAGCGGTTAAGCTGGTCCCGTTTCCTTGGGCTTTTACGGACCAACCTAGGAAACTAGGTACAAAGACGGCGATGTTTGGGGAAAAGTGCTTCCTGAGTTCCAAATGGCCAATCACGAGGCACAGACTCAGCATGCCATCGCTATACAATAATAGTTGCTGTTCCATGAGTTGTAAATTGTAGGTGGCCTACAGCAACAGGGATTCAAGTGTGCTGTTGGAACAGAAAGACAGTTTTGATTTGAAAAGCTTTCTTAGTCTGTGGGATTCTTAAATCACCCTGGCTGAGTACTTGGAGAGTGCAGTGAGGGAGCCGGGGATGAAGGAAAACAAAGAAGGAGGACCTACAGGGAAGTGGATGGGTTAGCACACCCTCCACCTCCAAGGTGTTGTCACTTCCCGCCACTGTCACCCTGTGCCCAGACTTCCTTGTTGCCATTATCAATGACATACCCCAAACTAAGAATAACCCAGCTTCCTCCAGAAAACCGCAGGTAAAAGAAAACAAGTAAAGCAGGATTCAATGAGCCAAAGATCAAAAGTTTAAGAAATAGTAATCTTTAAAACTATCAAGTTAAAAATGGATGAAAAAAATTTTAAAGGACATAAAAAGCTATATTTATACTCATATAGCTCCAGAAAATAAAGAATAAAATTTTGAATAATTCAGACTGTACTTAAATAAATGTCATAAAGAATACTTAGTACGGTAAAATCAACAAATCTTTACGAAATACCAAAATATTTTAAAAGACAAAGTATTTGCTATAAATTCTAAATCTATTAATGGACATTTTGCTAGAACACATTAAGGAAACATTATGAGTAAGCCTCCTACATCACGGAAATTCTCTCCCTAAAACTAAATTATTATAAGGCTAATTAAAGGAAGTCTCTGCCCATATATGTCTATGTCCTCATAAACAGATCCACATAGATACCGGGGCAACACCAAATGACTGCCTTCTAAACTATGTGTACATTCTAAATCCATGTAGGCCAATGCATATTATAATTTCATATTGCCTTTCAAGATGGCAAAAAGATGAGAATAAGTCTTGCTCACACATACAGTTTTTCTATGCAGGCGTTATTCCCTGGTTATCCAGAGCTGCACTGTTAACGCTCTTTAATTTTAATAGCCTCTTCAATTCTGAGTCCTGTTTGCAGAAGGTGTGCTCAGATCTCTTCTTTTATGCTGGACTTGTCTGCACACCTGGGAGAAATTCCTATTTTCATTTGCATTCAGAATTCTTCTTAAAAAAACATCATCGATTTGAAAACAACTGCTACCTGAAAACCCAGCAAAATGAACCCTCTCCTATTTATAGTGCCCAAGAAAAATAAGGTTAGTGAGTGCGACTGTGCTTCCCAGGACTCGGCTTCTGTCGTTGTTTCCTTAGGATCAAGAAGGTTTTGTCTTGTATTTTTGCATGTGCAGAAGTTAAACCAAAACCACAAACATATATTCTATTTTCGCATTATTTTAGACTGATTATGCAATTTAAAAATAGTATCTTTATCTATCAATCATCTGATAGAATCCAGTGCCATTAAAGGAGCCTAAGCAAGGTAACACCAAATATGTTTTTAATGGTCATTAAAACAAATATCGAGGGTGAAGATGTCTAAGATGATCCCGTTCTGGGAACAATGTAGAAAAAAAAATGGTTCTAAGGAGCTAAACTTGAAATGTCCCTTTCAGGGCTTTAGTGCAAATTCTCTCAGAGAAATTGATAAATTTCACTATGGAGTGGTTGCTAGGATACCCTTCAAAATCCATTAAAGTAAGCTCTTTTCTTTAAAGGGTTGGGCAGGGTTTCCATTATTTCAAAATGGCTTTGAAAATCACGATGGGTGTTCTCCTGGGTTTTATCTACGTGACAAAACAGGTGAATGAATAATCTTTAAGAAAGAAATAGTGATTATTAAAGTTTTAAAAAATAATTATAGTCTCTTGAACGATTTATTTTAAAAGCAGACTTGTTCAAGAGGTTCAGATTCTCAGAATCTAAAAAGAAGAAATAAAACTTGAAGGCAAACGGACATCGCAAAATTCCTTCGAGGTAGTTAAAGGCCTGATCCTGAAGGAAGCAAGGAAAGGAGCTCACATTTAGAGTGGACCTATTATTTGCCAGGTGTCATCATAAAAAGGCTTTATTTTTCTGGACCTGAAAGTAGCACAGATGCTTTACGTATTTCACTCTTTGAATTCCTGTTAATTAACTAGTAAAAAAATTATAAGCACTTCTACAGGAATGTTTATATGCAGATCCATGAGAAGGCGGGCAGGCTGGGGAGAAAAGATGAACCAGCTTTGGAGCGGAAACTGGGACGCGTCCCCTGGACTCAAGGGCACACAGCATAGAAAAGCCTGCAGCAAGTGTTATGGAAAGAGGCAACCCTGTAAAGAAAAGAAGTCTCACTAGAGTGTAAGAAATTTTTAAAATATTTTTTCACTTTGCCTTATGAGAAGAATATTCCTGAAATTCCTGACTATGATTATAAAGGATCCTGAAAGTTCTGCCTATTATAAAGTGCGGCTGGGAATTTTTAAAAAGTCAAGCTGGTGTCTGTCTTTGATTTGGATATTTTTATCTATATATGTTTTTCTACACCTTAAAAAAGTAGTATATGTGTTTATTTCCAGAGTTATCAAAGATCACATTTTTTATTGGTTAGCATAACCAAATCAGAGGAAAGTTGTGGTTTTCAGGATTTGTCTCCTTATTTAAAATAAAGTAAACAAGCCAGGAAGTTAGATCTCCACTCACCAGCTGGGGATCTGAAGGAAGGGCAGGTGACATGAGGGCACAGCAGGAGCTGGTGGATCCAATGCTCTCCAGGGACAAACCCTGACTGCGGACAGGGCCCTTGCAGAGGGCTTGCCACCCATCATAGTAGGAGAATCCCCAGACACCCGGGATTCCACTCAAGCTCTCATCAGGACTGGAATAATAAAACACTAAAAGAAAAAAAACAGAGAATAATCACATCTGTGCTAAAAGGAAGGAAGGATGGCGTATCAATAAATGTTTGCTGAATGAATGAATGAACGAACGAACGAATCATGCAAAGTTCCAATATCTTCTTCAAAGGAGATAACAGCTAGGAACCAGAAATGAAGAAAACAGAGCTACTTCCATTACATCTGGGGTACATGCCTACAGCTATCTCTACTGGTGTCTTGAAATCTTCTTGATAATAGTTGAATATCAAATCTGTCAATCACCAGTGGAGAACAGAGAGGGTGGCCCTCTGACCCCAGTGAAGGTGAACTCTGGCACATTTACTGGGTCCCAGACCCCTCCATGGAATCTTGTTCCTTTTTCCTCACCAATACGCCCAGTCACATCAGGACTTGAGATTTCTCTTTCCACCCTCCTTACCTACAACTGCTGTGGCCTCCCCACCATCCAGGGACGCTCTCCAGCTTTCTCTTGCAACATTCCCGGTATAAAGAGTTGACTAGAATACTTCTCCAGCCACACACCCTGTAAGAATGAAATAGGAAATTCTGCAGTCAAGTCCTTATTGAGAACAAAACTTGCATTCACTTCAAATGTCACCAAGGGTATTGAAAGCAGTGTGATTATAAATAGTTTCCAAAGGCTGGTAGACAGGCAAAGCTATACACTCAAATACCTGGTTGTCATTTATAAAACAGCCTACTAAATGTTGATAAGGTCACACTAACTTTTTGACAAGAGCTACTGTATTCATAGGTTCTCCTTTGAAGGATTTTCTCTTAAAATAGGCATGTTCAATACAGGATGATATTTCTTGGGAGGTTTGATAGACATTTTTCTTTTGTTGGTATTTTTCAAAATAAACGGAAACTACACATATTGTGATTTGAGTAAAAACATTTTTTTCATATTACCACATGTTAGAAAACATTCTGATGGCAGGTACTTGGTGAGATATCATAATGTTAATCTTGTGTTTTCCTCTCCCCTACTTCCTGGTCTTTCCACCTATCAGTCAGAGGTGACCACATTGTTCAGAGGAGAGATTGTTAAGATTGTCAAGGCAAGGAATTCAAGGAGAAAGAAACTATCTATAGTATTATTATTTTTGATTCCCAAACTAAGATTTTAAGATTTAAAGGAGAAGTACTGAGAGGAATAGGACAGACAATTGATAACCTTTTCAAAGGAGAGAGTCAACCCAATGCCTGCTCCAGCCCTTGGCAGTATCCGGAGGCCAGCCCGCACCTGTGGGACCGTCCCTTGCCATTCCTTGGAGCTCATCATCTTGGCCCTGGCCGAGAAGCTACAGCTTCCCCTCACTTCCACCACTGGTCATTCAACAAAAGAGCCATCCCCTCACCCTTATCCTCTCCCTGCCATGAGACTTGGTTGAGTTCCCGTTGGCACTGGCCCAAAAGGGGACCCACTTCTGAGGACATTGAAAACCAGGTCCTCACTATCTATTAAGATTCCACATAGCTGCCTAGAACAGGAAACCTAAAGCAACAGTAGCTTAAGGAAGATGAAAGTTTCTTTCTCCATCATGCGGTAGAAGTCTAGAGGAGAGCAGTCCAGGGCTGGGGTAACAGCACTGTGGGCCAAAAGACCTCAGGCTTCTGTACTGTTGCTCCATTACCCTAGCTCTGGCTGCCATCCTCAAGGTCACTCCTTATCCCAAGATGACGGCTGGACTTCCAACCACTACCTTTCGTTTTTGACAGAAGGAAGGATGCAAAATTCATACCTCCCACCTGTGTCAACAACTTTTAACCACCCTTGCTGGGGGCTTCACACAACTAGCCAAGACCTTCCCACAATAAAGTCTGAGATATGCAGCTAAAATTTTAGGTGGATACATCGCCCACCTCCCTACCCCCCAGAATGAGGCTTCTTTCACTAAGAAAGGAGATGAGGATGGCTATTGGATACTCTCTTTGGTCTCTGAAGTCTTTGAAATGGAGTTTGTGTAGAATTGACCACATAGGTAGATACCCAGTGAAAGGCTAGATAGTGGGGGAAATTCACCTGTTTTATTATACATAACCAAGTAAATAAGTTTCCATTAATATTTTCTGTTAAACAATGAGGTATCATTAAAGTCACATATTTCATGTGTATTTTATATATTACATGTATGTTACATATTACACACATATGCACAGTGTACGAAGAAAGGTGGGCGGCGTGGAAGATAATGAAACATGTTTGCCAGGGAAGCTCACACGGCACAGCCGCTCCTTCCAAGACTGCAGATGGTGTTGTCCAGGGACAGCTTGATTTGCAGGTGAACAGAAAAAGAGCTGCTTTTCCAATCACCCTGGCAGAGATCAATGCCCTAGAGGGTAGAATTAATTTACCAACTCTAGCTAGAAGTGAGAGTGAGGGATCTGTAACACTTTTTAGGCAATTATAAAAGACTTAAAAACAGCAGCAGCTAAGAATGATGAAAGCCAATGTATCTAGGGAAATCATAGTTAATACTTATAGAGTGTTCACTATTTTCCAGGTCCTGTTATGACCACTTGGCTTTTAAAGAGGCGCAACAACTCTGAGGGGTTGGTACTATTATTACCCCACTTTTACCAGTTAGGAAACTGAGATCAGAGAAGTTCAGTAACTTGCCAGCAGGCACGCAGCACTTGTCAATCAGTGGTAGGACCAAGAGTCACACCAGGGCGGGCAGTTCTGCGGCTGTGCTCCGGACTGCTGCACTTGCCCCCTCTGGAGGTGCAGCCATCTGATCAGGAGAAAAGACAGTGTGACAAGGCGGATCATCAGGATGTTGCTGATGATGGAAAAACGAAACTGTCTGAAAGTTTTAAAGAAATCCACAAGCATTATTTTAAAAATGATGTCAGTGCCCTGGCCAGCATGGCTCAGTTGGTTGGAGCATCATCCCAAACACCAAAAGACTGCAGGTTCGATTCCCAGTCAGGGCACATACTTAGGTTACATGTGTGATCCCGTTTGGGGCACAAATGGGAGGCAACCAGTCAATTGTCACTCTCTCTCTCCCCCTTTCCCTTCCTCTTTCTCTAAAATCAATAAACATATTTTTGAAAATGATGGCAGAGATATCAACCAAATATTGCTTTTCTAGGGATGATTTCTATTCCAGTTCCAGTTGCTACTTTTTCTCAGTGCAAATGCTGTGAGATAAAACTCATACGTTCTAAATTCAGCTTTATGTCATCAAAGTATCTTCTAACTCTGAGTTTGCTAAACGTTAACTGTTAATTACATTTTAAATTCATAAAAGTATAAATTATCTTCATTAAAATTACTTTCAATCTTTCATCCAATAATTCACTCAATAATTTACTTTTATTTCAAAAGTAAAAAAATCAAATCAGATCACTGGAAAATGATTCTTTCAATTTCCCAGTTACTTAGAATATCTGACTTCAATGATCTAACAAAACATACTGGGGACCTACTAGGTGCCAGACACGGTTCTAGGTGCTGAAAACACACTGGTGAATAAAATACAATGTTCATGGCCAAATCGCCCACAAAGTAACTTACATAGCAGTTTACATGGATCTCAATAGCTTATGAGTGTAGCATTAATACAACTCGACAAACCAAATGTTTTTGGAATTATATATTTTGTACTAAAAATTAATTTTTTTGGAATACTAGAAAATAAATTTGGACAAAATTGGGCTTGGCTGACGTGAGCAGAACAAAGCAATGGTTCACAGCAGGAGTTACAAAGGTTGCTCCGGGTAGGTACCTGTGAATGTTGGTCAGGAGGGGCTACCGGTTCCACCAGGTGGAGACCCCCTGCTCTCTACTTTTATTAATCTGGCCTCAAATACACTTGGTCTTGATCTTTTTCTGTGGTTCCAAGTGTCCTTGAATGATTTCCCCTTGCCTGTTCATTATTTGGCAGAAAAGAAGCCAAATGCTTAGCTCAATATTCAAGTCTCTCCTCCAACAAGCGGCCGTTCCCACCTGACTGGACTCGTTTCCCATCCCAAACCCACACACCTTATTTTCTACTCAGGTGCACCAAGCCTTGGCTGTTCTCAGAACACACTTCACACTTTCTCACCTCTGGTTTTGATCTCATTGTCCATCCGGGGATGTTTTCCCCTTTCCTCTTCATTATGTGAGTCTTTCTAATGCCACTGATTCTTACAGCGTCTTCAGGGGCCCAGGTCTGAATGAACATGTCTTTTTCGGCATCTCTAGGGCTATTCCAAGGGGACCTCTAGTGTGGCACTTCTTTTATGACACGTCACACTCCAGTTACGATGGAAATTTTTTTGCTCACCCCCCCAAAAAGCATGCAAAATGTCTGAGTGCCAAAACAGGCAACCAAAAGTATGTATAAAGAGAAATTAACCAAAAAACCATCCTTGTATTTGTGCCTTAAGCTAAAATTCCACATCCACATCATTGTCATGCTAAGCGATTGCTGGGTACTTACCTGACGGTCAGCCTCAGGCTCTCCTATCCACCTCGTAGTGAATGCTGTGTGGCCGAAGCTCAAACCACCACCATTTTCTAGGCTTTTTTTGCCACTTGGCTTCCAGTTACATTCTGCTCATAATTTTTCTACTTACACAAGCTGATATGGTGAATTATATTAGTTCCTAATAATAAACTTCCTTTGCACTTAGAATGACTTCACTTGGGTATGTGCTACTTGATCCTTTTATTAGACTTAAATAACTTTTGCACTGACATTGATAAGCAACATGAAATCATAATTTCCTTTATTTATGCTTCATTGGGTTTGGGTATCTTTGTTATACTCACATTTTAAAACATGTGAAAGCTTTTATCTATCTAGAAAAATTTGAAGTGCTTTGACTAATCCCTTCACCTTCTGGACACAGACAACAATGTGGTGAAAGCCAGAGGGGAGGGGGGACGAAGGCAAGGCGAAGAGGAGGGGGGCAAAATGGGGACATCTGCAATGGCGTCAACAATGTTTCTAAGGACAATGTTTAACAAGAGTTTTCATTATTTGGGGTCCGAGTCAGCTGAAAGAACGGGAAGTGAGGAAACTAAGAGATGGGGTTGTGAAAACTTTCTAGGAGTTTGACAATAAAAGGAAACAGAAACTGGGTACATACTTAGAAGGAAATGTTAGGGTTTTGGATTTTTTTGTTAAGACTGGCACAAATTGTCTTTTTTAAAATTAGGCATATTTACTTAAGTACATCAATGTGTGGAGAACCATTTGGTAAAAACGGGAGGAATTTGGAGGGTGGACCCTGGCAGCAAGGTCTCAGGCAAGGACCATGTACTGCAGAGCCTGTGCCTAGCTGGGGAGCGCGTCAACTGTGGGGATGTATCATAGGGTCGCCACTGACAGATCACTTGAGGCACGTGGTCACACGTCAAAAGCAGTCCAGCAGCGCCGCCGTTTGTCCTGCTAACAACTTAGGACTCGAGTGCACTGAAGGCACAGGCACAGGAAGAGGTTTGGGTTTAACCTGCAGTAGGGTTCTGTCAAAGCAGGAGGGCACACACATGAAACCCTGCTTGAATTTTCATGGGATCCATGACTACACACGGTCGATGAACTGTGTGCAAGAGGGCTCAGGCACACCACCATACAGGAAATGATGAAGCAGGGAAATGGGCTGTTGAAATGCTACTTAGAATTTGATACTTGTGCTTACCACCGAGTTGAAGCTTTGCTAGGCAGGATAATGGGGACTATCTTTGATTTTTCTTCTGTTAGAATTCATATGAGAACCTGTCAGGGATGCAAGTGTAGTGGTTTTGTTTTTTTTTAATTTATTTAAGTTTACAATACATGCTTATAGAAAATTAAAACATAGAAATATATAGCCAGTCGTGAAAGTTCTCCCATAATCCCACTCCCTCACAAAGTCACTGATAACAACGTGGTGCTACTTCCCCATTACCTTTTAG
>VMDR010008929.1:0-34972 GCA_007922815.1 Macrotus californicus
CAAAGATGTGTAAAGGCGCACACACACACCAATTTATGCTACCCACTTGAGGTAGGCAAAGTTAATATCCTGATTTTTAATCATCCAGAACTTTCTCTACCCTTATTCAAACTTTCATACACATATATAAAGAGTCTTCTTTGTTTTTACAAAATGGGACCTTGCTCTATACATTATTAGGAAAGCAACTTTTCTCACACAAAATATCATGCGCATTCCTCCAGGTCAATAAACCAAGATCCAATTTATTATTTTAAAGAACTAA
The DNA here is from genome assembly GCA_007922815.1 of Macrotus californicus. Taxonomy (NCBI): domain Eukaryota; kingdom Metazoa; phylum Chordata; class Mammalia; order Chiroptera; family Phyllostomidae; genus Macrotus; species Macrotus californicus. Next base: position 266 of record VMDR010008929.1, read on the forward strand.
ATTAATACAATGTAACATGGATATACCAAAATTAGTCAACAATTGTCTTGTTGATGGACATTAAATTATTTCCAGATTTTTGGCTTAGGTACATGTTTTGCTTTCTATAATATGGATTTTCATAAATAAGATATTGGTCAAAGGATGGCACATTTCTAGTTTTTCAACACCTTAGTCAACTTGTTTTGCAAAAAGGTCATAGCAATTCTCACTCTCGTCAGCAGGGTAGGAACACGCCTGGTCCTGCATCCTTGCCAGCACCAAATACCGTGTCTCCTTTTCATTTTTTCTGCTCTGATGGGTGAAAAATGGTCTCTGGCTTTTACTTTCATTGCATTTTTTTGACTACTAGTGCAGTTTTGCATTTTTAATGCAAAAATAGTCTTCTAAAGTAGATGTTTAGACTTTGGGTTTTAACAATTAACATACCTTTGTTTATTTAAGCAATCTCCAACTATCGAACACAAGATCTGTATGTAGTTTTTTGAGTTATTAGAGATATTGCAGTTAAGCTCCAGGCACCTTATTTTGTGGGTCTCACTGTTCCCCAGTCTAAGTTCCTAGGACTGGAGTTGCAGTGCTCCTGAGCATTGGTAAGAGTGCGGGCGCTGGAGTCAAACTGCTTGGATTACAGTGCAGATTTATCCCTCTCTGGTGGTGTGACTTCGGGCAAGTTGTGTGGTTTGCCTTGGCCTTGGCTTCTTTGCCTCTGCAAAATGGAGTTAATAGTGTATAACTCACAGGACTGTTGAGAAACTAAGCTTGTTACTGCAGATAAAGCTCTTGGAACAGTGTCTGGGATTGAGCAAGTGCTGAATAAGGTTTTGCTATTATTATGAATATCTTTAAGGCTTTCAATGCATATGTAAAAAAAGCTAAAAGTACAGCTTTGACCCTGGCACTTGGAAACAACAGACTCCAGAACCCACACTCCAAGCCCTCTGCGTACTCACGCTCACAACCACAACACTTCCAGTTCTAGGCATTTAGTCTGACACAATTGGTGCACACAAACAAGTGTCCCTGGACCTTAATTGCAATAGATGTTCCACACCAAAGTTCAGTGCCTGAACAAAAGATTCAAAGGGTGGAAATAAAGGATATTCCACCTCCCTTGGATACTTGGGCAGAAGGGCTGCAAGGTTAGAGGCAGAAGTGGATTTCTGACCAGGATGTCTTTAACTAAGCTGTGCTTGGGGACCTGTCACAGGTGGGCTTGCAGGGGTAGCATGGCGAACCTCCCCTCACATTTAATATATCCTCTTTCTTCATTCTCTATGTTCCATCCTCTGAGTGGCCAGGAGATGCAGTTAGCAAGTAGAAAGGTCACCAGTACCACTATCCAAAACATAGGTGGCCCATCAACCACAGGCCTCCGCTGAGAAAAGGGGAGGAAAACTCTTGTCTCTAAGTGAAGGCTGAAGTTTGATCAATAGCTTGGTCCATGCACTCTTCATTTCTGAACTGAGCTACGTTTGTGACTTTGGCCATAGGCCAGTCTATTCCAGATGAGTAAGCAGAAAAGTCAGGAAGCCAGCCAAGTTTTCAGCCAGGGACAAGGGCAAGAATCCACCACTGAATTTTCAAGGGGTGAGAGGAGACACAAGTAAAGAACTCATCATGCTTGTTCAAAGGTTCCACATAATAAAACATCGCCTTCCAGAAAATCTGTCTCAATTTGCACTCAAATGAGCAGCGTACGAGCATTTGCTTTCCCCTCACCGAGAAACCTCACGATCTATAATTTGGTTTCCCAGACTTTCATTGCGTGAAGAGAACAAACCGAGGGGCTGACGCAGATACATTGCTTGGCAAGTATATTTCTAATAGTCAGTAAATAAATTGGCATTTTAACGTAGCAGCCAGTCTCTTATGAGATTAGTTAACATGAATAAGGCCTGTAGAATGAAATCACTTTTGAGGTTGACAACACGCATCCCCACCCGCCCATCTGAGGACCAGACCTGGGTCTGCGGTGACCCACCAGGACCAGAGACCCTCAGGGAAGCCAGCTGGCTGCCAAGTCTGTCTCTCTTTAGCACCATTTAAACTGCAACAAGCAGAACAGCAGGCTTTGAGGAGTAAGGACATAAAATGGCCTCCAAGGACCAAGAAACTGTATGTTCACAGCCTAAGAGATCCGGTGTCTAATTGCAAAGCAGCTAATTGGAGAGCATCTAATTGAGAGGGAGCAGTCATTTGAACAAGGGGCGGAAATGAGCCCGATTCCATTCAGCACAGAATGAGACCTGGGCCGCGCCATGAACAGCTCCCGCCAATGACGAAAATAGCAGGGCTGCAGAGCTGTGTAAAGGGGCTGCCGGTGGGGCATGTGCACGTTACCGTGACAGGCAAACACAACATCAGGAAAACACTTAATCTTCCTGTTTATCCCCAGAAGGACTAATAACCAGACCAAGAAGGAGAGCAGCATTCTTCTTCATTTAGAAACGAACCACCACTAATGCTGTGTTCTCCCAGTTTATAGACAAAATACCTGCTCGCACTAAAACTGCCACATGTTATGAACCTCACCGGGGAAGTGAATCCATCACATTCTCGCTCCCTTAAGAATAGTCTCTCCCTGGAGTGCATAACCCATTACCGCATATCTTGTAGAAATCAAATGCAGACTCTATCTTCTGCCACAGAACAAATCCGTTTGGTAGAAAAACGCACAAATCATGACATTTTGTTTTTCTTTAGCTTCCAGGCTTTTACTTTGTTATGGTTATCATTTTGTTCTTTTTCTTTGTTTCAAGGCAGCAATTCTTCTGGCACCTCTGCCCTTGGATTTGAGCCAGTTAAGAAGAATGTCCTTCTCACCTTGATCTTTGGGCACAGGGTCAAGGGTGGTGTGAAGGCAAGCTCTGAACCACGATGAGTCGACTGAGGGACTCCAAAATCCCTTTTGTTTCCATAGGACCTTTTTCTGGCTCCTCCCTTTTCACACAGATTCCTGGTGTCATTCCTCCCATCAGGGGAACAATCTCTGCTATGTTACCAACACTTGACTTGCTACTCTGCCGGTTTGGGGATCTGTTATTCACCACTGTATCCCATGCCTGACTCAGGGCTGGGCACATGAATATTTGGTGAAAGAATTGATATGTGAGTGAAAGAATGAGCTGAAGACATTTAAAAAGGACTAGAAAACAAAGAACCCAAAGATCGATTCTATGGCTGAGCTTTGAGGCAATGGATACTTGCTGAATGCCTTCTGTGTGTCAGTGATAGGCAAAGTGCATGAAATCTCATTTAAATCCCACACCCCTCAAATTATACCACAGGCTCAGCAGGCACCAGCTCCCACTGCTGCTAGAAACTGACTTATTTTTATAAGAAGTTTAGAAACACAAAGCAGTGATGACTAAAAGAAATAAGGATCTCCGTGGTTTCTTGAGTCAGCCGCTGCCTTGTGTTTTGTTTTATTAATGTGCCCATCCAGATTGATCAATCTATTTTTTAAGATAAGTTGTGTAGGAAAGGTGAGAGGAGTCAAAAGCCATGTTTTATCAGGGAAAATAACCCTTAAAGATCATTTTAAACATCTCGGGCTTGGCTCACTATATTTAGCCTTGGCTTTAAATGTATCCAGAATGGTTAGAAATCGTTAGAGTCAGGAAGCAGTGCAATACAACTAGGAAAATGACTGTGTACAATTCCACCTCAGAGGAAGCACAGCAACCCCAAGTTTCTGCAGTGCTCCAGGAATGTCACACACAGTTGACATCATCTTAAGAATGGGCTTAAGCCAAGGGGAGCCTATTGTGCTTTGATGTACCCCCAATTCTACACTACCTTAGCTATGTCTTTCTCTTAAAGATAGAATTTGGGGAAAAGGGACTATCCCAGCTTTCTGGTTGGTTAAATTATAGATAAACAAGTGTGTGTAATGCTTTACTGCAAGGAACAAATAGTGTGTCACGCATGCCAAAGGCCTGGTGGCATGGGGTAGCCCTTTCTTGGGCCAAGTTTTGTCAGATGGACATCTCAAGATCACTTCCAATTTTCCAACCCCTAAAGAGATATATTTACTATTTAAGAAAATTCATTTTCCTGCTCCAAACTTCCCTTCTGCGGTTGCATCCAGGATGGGACAGTGCAGAGCAGGGGGGACCATTACACTCTCAGACGAAGACCTTGTGTGCATGGCCTAGTGGTCAAGACCTGGCAGTTGCAGCTGGAACTTCATTCCAGATGAGCCATCCCCTTCAGCCTTTATGATTCTAGACTGAGGCACAGCTGAGCCTTGCTCATTTCAGTTCAAGGAAGAAAATTCAATGGGCATAAGATCTCTTTTTAAATAGTTTCTACGTGCAGTCTATGAATAATTAGTTAGCTACTTTAATGATATAAAATCTCATGGTCAAGTGAATCTAAGACAATCCTCAAAGTAATTGTTTAAACACAAAGTAATGCCAGGTTTTAAGTTTAGGTTTTTAGGAGAGCTTAGGGGACCGTATACTAAGAAGTTTAATCTCTCAGTTCAGATGGAAATCTGATATTCTCTCTCGATATTGCAGACACCCAGAGATTCATTGAACACTATTTCAAAATCTGCTTAATGTCCCATAGAAGAAAATGTGACCACCCTATAGCTTCCGTGCCTTTTTTCTTTTTAAAAAATGCTAGATTTGACCTCCATTTAAACATTTTGTCCTCTTCTCGATCTAGTCTTTAAAACATGAAATAAGAGAAACGAAGATTTTTTTATGGAGTAATCTTGCTGGGTTTACCCCCAAATGTCCATCTTTGTACATTTCACAAACATTAAATGGTGGAGGAGGTGGCCTCGTTGGAGAAGCTCATAGGCCTCGTTAAGCACAAGCCTCAGATTTCACAGTCCAGGAAACCAAGACCCAGCATACAGGACAAATGTGAACCAGAAAAGGGAGCCAGCCCCCGTCCATCAGGTGATTTAATGGCCACCCCTCACTGTCAACATCCTATCCACTCAAGCCTACACTTTTCTCCATCCTAACTCAAAATTCAGAATTCTGAGAAATCTTCCTGATGCCTTAGTTTGGGAATAAGGGTGCTGGGCAGTGTTTAATGCTGTATCTCAATTAGCTACTAAATTGGTGTATTCAAATTATTGGTGGAATGTGCTCCCTTAGGCAGCACATACAAAGTATTGGTGGGCTATTTAATGTGTCGATGAAAAGCCAGATTTCCTTTTCTAGAACGTTAGCTGATTTTTTTTTTGTACCCTTTGAATGCTATGTGAAGGTTTCCCCTTGTCTTTCCTAGTACTACCTTCCCTTTACCCATCGCACACATGGGTGGACGCACATTTCAGTCAATTTCACTTTCCCATCACCCCTTTCCACATGTCTCTTAGACCAGGCCAACAGCACTTGTGTTCATTTCAGACCATTCTCTTACCCCCAACAAAGCTTTGAAAAAGAATTTCATCTCTGGCTCTCCCTCCACCAACCCCAAGTGACCGCATCTCTCTCTTTGGACATGGTACGCACCAGGGTTCCCCTTAGGGTTGGGCACGGCAGCCTAATTCACATCCACATGGTAATGACGCCAGTGGACACCCGTGGAAGGCTTGTCAGGGACGCAGCAGTAGCTCTCTCAGAGGCTACCTCACTTAACCTTGACAATAACCCTGCAGCACAAATGCTGCTGTTATCCTCATTTCACAGCGGAGCCACCCGAAGCAGAAGGGACAGATGAGTTGTGGGGTTTAAGCAACATGGCTCAGTGTTGTTTAGCCAGGACAAAACCGAGGCAGGATTTGAGCAGTGGCAGCCAGGTCTTAGGAAACACATCCTAACCACGGTGTTATATTCCTCTCCATATACCGAGGAAACAACAAAGAAGGTGGGCTGCTTCACGCAGCAGGCCGAGGAAATAATTATACCCACTCGGGTGTTATAAGATCATCAGACAGGAAAATACAGCAAATATTTTTGGTCTGAGCATTTTTTGTCTGTAACCATTTAAAAGCAACTTTTGTCTATCGGCACAAGAATTACAGATTTCTGTACTATAAACAGCCATGGATTGGGGCATAAATAAAAAACTTTGACCATTTTCTCTCTGTTGTAGAGGGAAAAAGGAGTTTTCTGAAGCCCACAGACATTTTCTCGGTTGGCTAAGAGGCCTTTCTTTATGCAGATGGACTTTCTAGCTTTAAATCTACTGGAAGCCTTTATTTTCTAAATCTTGCCTGACAAGCAGTGTTTCACTCATTCTGGGCCCCACAGTTTCTCATAAAATATTTTGCTTCTAAGTGAGTTGTGAAAATGAGACTCACAAAATGATGACAGAAATACTGCTTTTAAACCCCCGCCAGAAAGCTTCATGTTAACAAAATAGAATATATAAGAAGAAAAAATGCCTAGTAGGTGTGACAAAGGTGTAAAGGACATGGGAGAGGATTTATTTCTATGGGCAGCAGCCAAAAGAGACGATGTAACACCATACATTACTCGTGTAATCTCTTTTGTTAAAAATAAGATAATACTGAAATAATTTCAATAGAAATTATATAAAACATAACTGACATTAATTCTGATAACGTGTTACTAGATAAAAGTAAGAAAGTACTAGAAACTATTAACAGGGATGTTAGAAGATTTTTCTTAGGAAATTTCAGTCAAGGGAGAATGAGAAGAAGACACCCAGAAATGCAAACCCTTGGAAAATGTACTCCCTGCACACTATTTCTAAAGTAATTGTTAAGAATGTATTTCAACAAAATGTGAAAGCAAATCCAATTAAGACAAAAACTGAGACCTAACAAACAAGGAAACCAGCCAGGCAGTGCAATTCAGAAAAAGCCCCTGGGAATAGAGCAGAGCAGACCCGTGAGGCCACACGGCGCCGCCCAACAGTGGGGTCCAGGGGCCACATCCCGGAGACACAACCATTGAGGTGTACTTTGCTCTAACACTCAGAGACAGAAAAGGCAAATAAAACCTTTAAAAAAACAAGACATTTATAAGAGAATCGTGGTCCAGATGCAATAAAACAAACATGGCGTGATTTTGAACATATCACGGGGGAGCACCCACGTGGCCTGGATGACCAGACAATTCCCCTCATAAGGACATGAGGTCAGCCACGGAGCACGGCGTGTCTTGCCCTACTGACCTGGCACATGGCTCTGTTCTGCAGCAAACCCTCTCTGTGTAATGATATCACAACCACTCTTATTTACAGTTGGAGAACAAGATGTAATTTAATAACCTCCACGACATAAGTATAAGGGCATAACCAGCCAAAACCGCAGAACTTACGGGAAGGAGAGGCACAGGAAAGCATGGGGAGATCATTTCTTCATCTTCTACCTACTGAGAGACAAGAGATGTACTAAGAAATAGAGATTTTAATGTATTATTTAGTTACCAGGCAATAGGTTGAGAAAACCTCCATGAATAAATACTCCCACAACTCGACATAAAATAAAATCTGTCATTTACTTCAAATTCATACTATCCTGGGGCGGGGGAGCATTCTGTCCCCTCTTCAGAACACAGTTTTCTCTCTAGGTCAGGACTCTTCTGAGTTCAAGAAGCTTCTCCTGAGTATTCTGACAGTTTGGATTTAGAAGGCACTCGATCTCTTACTTCTTGTGACAAGCACAAGTACTGAGACATGAAACAGAAGGGGCACAAACAATACTCATGTTCCCTCACCATCACACTCCTGTGATTTGGCTGGTAATTCTCAACCCTCCCCCTTCACCTCCCTCCCCTCCACAAGCATACTGTGGTCCAACTCCAATCCATTCTTCAAAGTCCGTTTGGCCAGTGCCTGATACTCCCAATTGCAAAGGATGGCCTGACATAGTGGAAAGATCATGCATTCATGTGGTCAAACGGGGTCCCTATCCAGCCTCTGTGACTTATTCTTTGAAACTTCAAGCAAGTTACTTAATCTGTCACACTTGTGGCTCCCCATCTGTAAAATGGAGGCACTGGTATCCGTTCCACAAGTCTGTACTGGCAGTCAAATGAAATAACGCACACAGAGCTTTTAGTTAAGCGCTTTGCACATAGTAGGTGTCAGGATATGTGACAATTTCCCTTCCCTTCATAGATTGAGTTTAGTGTGTTGAATATGAAGTGTTCTTAATATATGTGTTTTTCTTTTCCCTCCATTTAAACATCTGTGGTTATAAGCAGAACTTTAAAAAAATATTCTTTAGGGTCTAAATTTGCACAGTTCTATGACCAGGTACACTAATTTAAGCAAAATAGAGCCATCCTTGTTGAAATCACCTCCGCTAGATCCAAAACTGGATTGCTGCTGCCACCTGGTGGTTTCAAGGAGAATTTGAGAACGCATTTCATAGAAGCCTGTGTGCTCAGGTCCAAGTGGCCAAGGGCTGCTCTCCCGCCACTGTCACCCTCTGTGTCAGAGGGAGCTTGGTGAAGGCAAGAAGCCTCTGTTTATTTTCTAAGAAACAGTGTCTGTAAAGGGGGTATGTACTGGTTTATTTTCATCTTTTGGATTTTAAATCAAGGTCAAGATGACATTGGACAAAAATGTAAAGTTGGAAAGGTTGACTTTATGGATCTGAGATTCTTCTCTAGTCCTCTTCCCTATACTGTCCTTGATTTCCCTTGTCAGCCCTATTTGTTCTGCTTCAAATCAAAATCAATTCAGGGGGAAAAAAATCTGATGAAATAATCCACTCAATAATTCACCTAGGGAACTTCTAAAAAAAAAATCTGATTCTTATTAGCCTAGCCTGGGCTGGTTCCCAGGTGAATCTAATATGTGGCCAGACCTTAGAATTAACACAGCCATTCTCAAACTTGGCTGCTTATTGGAATTATTTGGGAATCATTACAAAATACTGATGCCTGGTCACACTCCCAGAAATCATGATGTAATTGGTCGAGGTTGCAGCCAGAGCACCGTATGCTTTTAGAGTTCTCCAGGTGATTCAAATGTGCAGCCATGGCTGAGAAAAACCGATTTAAGAACATGCTTACAGATAATTCCAGAGTCCTGACAAGTGAGGCTGGCAGATCAAGGAACGTGTCTGTCCCCAGCACCACTGATCTGGAAGCCGTTGGGAAAGCAGAAGTAACGCTGTTCCTCCTCTGTTCCTCTTTGATCATCAACAGTTTGTCCTGTTCAATAAACATTTGTTCAATCAGAACTGTTTTCTGTCACTTGTATTGTAGGAGGACAATATCACAGCTAACTGTCCATCCTTGAAAATATGACCTATGAAATGAGTTAAACATGGAGAGAGGACCACACTCTTCCACCTAGAACCGGATCCGGGCTGATGGCATCCCTGAAGAAGGGCTTCCTTTGCCCTGGCACAGGGACCACCCTATCGGAGAAATCTAGCCTCCGGAACCCGCCCGGGGCATTCCACACAGAGGCATTACCGTATCGTCCTCACCTCCACTGGTCAGAGGCATTCTCTTCACTCCTCTGGACAAAGATGATTTAATTGGAGGAACCATCTCTGATACTCTTCTTCGATGAGGCCGCAGTTTTCATACTTAGCCCCATGAGCCCCTTTCTACAGAGACAAGCTGAGACCCAAGACAGAGCCAGTGTTCTTTTCCAACTCCTAAAATAAGTTCACGGTTTTTTTTTAACCATCCTTTCCAGTGACCTCTCTAGATGGCAAACAGATTACTTTTTTTTTTTTTAACTTGATCGGGCGTAAGAACAAGGAGAGAACTGTTAACATTTCTCCGGCTGTGCGTTTTGGCAACACACCAGCTTCAGCTGTTTAATTTACAGCAAGATGGCTGCGGGCAAGTCAGCCTAATGAGGGGAACTAAAGATTTAGAGTTAAATATTAAATTTATCTTAGTCTTTATTTCTTGCTGTTCCAACCAGTAAAAAAAAAATGCCTCTGGGATATTCCAGTGTGAACGTACGGAACGTGTGGTGTCTCACATACGGCCAGAAAGACGCTGAACTCTAAATCACACAAGGGGCATCCGCAGCGTTTGTTTCCCCTTCATGCTGGTGGCATAAGCTCTGCTGACGGGGAATGAGATGCACCAGTACGGTTCGTGTGGGAAGTAGCTTGGCCTAGGTTTTCCACTAAAGGATAATAGTAGGTCTTTTTCTGTTGGGAATTGATTGTAAGCTGGAGCCCTGGGTAAGCAGACCAGCAAGGGTGCAGAGGAAGGTGCTGTGGTGAAGGCGCTTTCTGATTCGTGGATCTCACTATTTACACTCAAGTTCAAGGTGATGAGTATGTGTCAGTGCTATAGTCAAGGAAGATGGAAGACAACCCACTTCCTTTTTGTCCATTTACTTACTGAAGCACCACAGACTAAATCCTGCTCTTGATATGCTGGTGAAACAACTATCCATAATGGTTCCCGATGATCGGAAAATGCAATGTTTTCTTCTCTGACCTCACCCTGTTGAACTGCTGCTCTGGGTCCTGGACGCCACTACTTACCCCTGGAAATCTTTCTTCCTTGGCTGCTTGAACCTCCTCGTTTCCAGGTCTCCTCCTTTATCTGATTGATACTCTCTCTCTCCTTTACTCTCTCTCTTCTTTCCTAGTTCCCATCGCTTCACCTGCACCTTACACGTGGACATTCCTGAGTTTCTGTCCTGTGCCTCGCCTGCTCTCAGTCATCCTTTCCCAGGCCATGGCTTCACTCCTGTAGCTTCTGCTCCCACCCAGGTGTCGATGACTCTCAACTCCACACCTCTGGCTTGAACCATTCCAGAGCCCCAGGTCCATGGGTCCAGCTCAGTCCTCATCCCACAGCATTGCAAGCTTGACCAAACTGATCGCAGCACTTTGCCCACACAACCATTTCCTTCTTGTACCCTCAGTTTCTCAGTCCAGACACCTCCCTGATCCATCACGCTCAGCCCCACCACGGCAAAAATTGTCCCCAAATCCATCCTCTGTGTCCCTGTACTTAATTATTCCTCAGTTGATCTATTCTTGGACCTTTCTACCTAGTTCTCCTTGATTCCAGGATTTTCCCTTTCTGTTTTCCATAATGCTTCTTAAATTTCTTGCTAAGATAAAATGTTTCCAAACTCTTGGACTTACTGCTGTGTGCAGCTTAAGGCACTGGAAAACCTCCACAACAGGAGCAAATTTACCAGCAGCAGGGCTCAACCCTAGTTATTTTAGCAGCATTTCCTGCCATTCTCTCAGGCTCTCACTGTGCCAAACCCTTTCCATTACCTGAAACGCCGTTCCGTGTTTTCATTAAAGAAACATTCACCGAGCATCTGGTACATCACAAGCTCTGAGCTGCTTGCTGGAAGCCACAGGGAGCACCTTTGTCAACTGCCCTTAGCCCGGGTCCCATTGCACAGTTTTTATCTATCTCAAATCTTTTGATAAAGTAATGTGTGGATAACTAAATCTGTTAAATTTATTGGCTTTGTGGGAAAGCATGAGACTCAACACCTCGGTGCCCTCGCACACACATCCTTGTTTCTTGAAGTGCACTTTACCCAGAGTTGACCTCCATCCTGGTCTTTCGCTTCCACCCACTCGCCATCTACCCATGGATTCCTGCACAGAGGAGACAAGTCGGGTAAGGGGCTGAAGCCGAGAAGGCAGGCTGTACCAGCTGACATGTGCAGAGTGCTTGTTACCTGTCGGGTCCTTTGTTAAATGTACTCAATGCTTTTTTCATCAAACCCTCCCACAGGCAGTTTACATTATGTCCTCATTTGACAAGTGAGGAAATTGAGGCTTTGAGAAGCCTGGTGACTTTCCAGACAGCTTAATCCCAACACCGGCACTTAAGGCCAACCCTAAACTGCCTCCCACATACAGCCAGTGACAAGTAAGTAGAACACAAAATTATATTTGTGCTATGAGCGCAGCCATAAAAATCATGCACTAGAAGGAAGACTGGTCAGAGACACCACAAAGGTTACAGTAGTGGCTGCATGAGGCAGGACCGTGGACAGCCCCACCCCCACCCCAACAGCTGAACGGTTAGCTGCCGGCCTCTCCAGACCATCCTGTTGCTCCACCCCTCCAACAAGGGTCCCCGGCTCTGTGTCCCTGTGGCACCTTTCACACATGTCTACTACCGCACTTATCTCGTTGTGTAAATGTTTCCCTCTACCTTGTTCCAACTGATAGATGGAGCTCCCCAAAAGAAGACATAGTTTTTTTAATATCTGTCAACCTCCAATGCTGAGCAGAGTGCCTGGCCCATAAAAGCACCTGGTGGGCACTTGATGAGTGAATGAATGCTCTCTGCTCTAGGCGCTGCGGGCGTAGGATACGTGCCGGAACTACTGGGCTCTGCCTTGTCAGGCAAACGCGGCCACAGACAAGACCAAAATGAGTAATCATGGGTGTGTTCCAATAACGCTTCATTGAGGGACAGTGAAATTTCAATTTCATATAATGTTCCCATGTCAAGAAATATTATTCTTTTGATCTTTTCCTGACTATTTTAAAAGTGTGAAACCATTTTTAGAGCGGACTGGACAAAAGCACAAGGTGGCTGGGTCTGGCGCACTGGCTGCTGTTTGGTGACCCTGCTCTGAGCCCTTTGAATCGCCCATCACAGCTCTCAGGCTGGATACTGACCCACTGTCCCACTGTCCCACTGTCCCACTGTCCCACTGGCACAAGCTGGGATGTAGGTGAGGCTGTGGCTATGGCACGTCCCCCTCCCCACCACGCACAGACCATTTAGCACACCAGCCCACCAGCCGTTGCCACTGAAACCTGGACACTCCACCCAGTGGCACAAAGCTATCCGATGAGTCTCACAGTTAAGTCATGGTTTTCTACTCATCAACAAAGATCCCAGCTAAGCTCTTAGGGAGAGGAGTTGAAAGGCTTGCACGTAGGGTCGCTGTTTAAGATTGGGCAGACCTTGAGCTGTTACCTAGGAAATATGCAGACGTGTGTGTTCAGGAAGGCTGTGAGATCCATCAAAGAGCCCGCAGTATGCAGCGTGTGTGCCAGATAGCTTTTGATCTGTTACAAATAAAGGAATTTAAAATTCCCAAACAAAGCAAAACTCCAGAGGATAGCGCCAAGGTAATGGGATTATAGCACTGAAAACAGGTCAGTGGAAAGACACTTGCCTTTTAAATCGACACAAATAGCTCAGAAGTGCTGGGCTGCTGCTTCTCTTAACCTAGAAGTGCTTCTGAACTTGGTAGAGGCCACTCCTTACATAAAACTTGTCTTTCCTGTTGAAAATAGGCCTTCGTTGCCTCTCAAGAGTCTCTCAGGGAGATCACTGGGGAGGGGGGATTGGCCAGACTGCAAAGCCAGCGGGGAAGGAACTTCTCAGTAACACACTCTGGCATCTGTGCAAAGGCGTCAGCTGCCCCGTGTCTCCAGTGTCCATCTCAGCCCCACCAGGGTCCTGAACAGTTGGAGAAAGCAAATGCTAACATTTTAGGAGAATGTAGTAAATGGTGTCCCAGCAACAACTAACTGCCACCAGCTGTGTCACGGGACAGTCCTGTGACTTCTTTGTGACATAAGGTCATTGCATCAGAGTGTAAGGTCCCCTTCTGCTCTGTGATTCTAGGATTATGATATATGTTCCTGTACTTGTGTAACCCCAATTCCACCAGATGTCACCAACATTGGAGTGTGAAAACAGCCCAGCATCACTCATGTAGGACTCTTCTGGCCAGTCACCTTTAACCTGGATCTCATCACGAGGAGACAGTCAGACAAATCCCAGGTGTGAGACAGTCTGCAAAACAACAGGCCCCGCACTCTCCAAAAGTGCCGCCATATGGAAGAGAAAACTTTAGAAATTTTTAGAGAACTCGAGGGGAATGACTATTCCAGACTAAAAGACTACAGATGGGAGAACACACAAAAAGTATTGGGACACTGGGTGTAAGACTAGGGGCTGTGTGTTAGTTAACATCTATAGCACATGATATCATCACATGCATTACATAGCATAGAATAACGACGTTGTGGTTGTGTAAGAGAATGTCCTTGATCTTAGGAAATACAGGCTGAGATGTTTAGGAGTAAAGTGCCATGGCATCTGCAACTTACTTTCAAATGGTTCAAAAAACAAGTGTGTGCTTGTGGAGAGAGGATAAAACAACGGGGCAAAATGTCAGCAACTGGGGGAGTGTGTGGACACTTTTGTTGGACTCATCTATCCACTTCTGTGAGGTTGAAATTTTCCAAAATTAACAGTTGGGATAAAGGCGTGTGTCAGACTTCCCTTGAGGAGGGGAGAAATGGTGGGAAGTTCAGCTGGAGGGCTGGGGATGAGCCCTGTGTTCTAGGGGGAGGTTGGATCCTGGACAGACACAAAAAGGAAAATGAGAACTGGGAGGCCAGGCTACACAGGTGAGATGGTTGGAAGGAGATGCTCCCAGGTCCCACTGTTCTTAGAGGTGGGACTGGGAAAGAGGGCTCTCTGGGCTCTGGAGATATCTTACAGAAGACGAGAAACCATGTTTCCAGAGCTAACTGGAGTGACCCCCACAGGTCAGAGGACTCAGGACTCAAGAAAGTACTGGGACCCTCTTAAATCTTTAGGTCATCATCCATAACTGAAACAACTGGACATCACCTTAAAGATGGGGGTAAGTGCAGTAAAAACCTCCAGATGTACAGTAAATAAGCACTGGGGATCAGCGTACACATGAGGACTGTAGTTAACACTGTTAGAGCATATGTTTGAAAGTTGCTAAGAGAGTAGATCCTAAATGTTGTCATCACAAGGAAAAAAAGTGTTTGGTAATTATATGAGGTGACAAATGTTAACTAAACTTTTGTGGCAATAATTTTTCAATATATGTCTGTCATCATCATGTTATGAACCTTAAATTTATACAATGCTGTATGTCAATTACATCTCAATAAAACTGTGGGAAAAATAGATTGGGGTAGCCATTTGAAATATGTAAAGAAAATCTGGACAAATTTGATCAGAAAAGTCCAGAAAGTTTACTGCAGTGCATTTGAAGCATCACTGGTTCATTCTGAGATGACGGGGTTACTGAGAGAAGGCATTTTGGGGAACACAGGTGGGTGAGACACAGAGCAAAGATAAGGAGCCGGTTAGGACAGAAATAAGTAGAGCCCAAGCCTGCTTCAGTGGCAGCCCAACAGGAAGCCTACCAGATGGGATTATCCATCCCAGCCTCGCGAATGAAGGACTTACACAAAATTGAGTGGAACAATGGATGCTTTGAGCAGACACAACAGTCCTTGCCTTTATATCTGTCGCTCTGGGGGCTTCCCAGGACAAATTGCAGAAAAGCACGTTAGAGACAAAGTCTGACTCTAAAGTCACAGAGCAGTGGTTTT
The DNA here is from genome assembly GCA_007922815.1 of Macrotus californicus. Lineage (NCBI taxonomy): Eukaryota > Metazoa > Chordata > Mammalia > Chiroptera > Phyllostomidae > Macrotus > Macrotus californicus. The sequence goes on from VMDR010008929.1 coordinate 15,516, forward strand.
CCCACAGTAGTGAGCTCTCATCGGGAGGGCTGGTTCAAACCCAGACTGCTCAGCCCCACTCAAGGCTGTCTGATTCACTAGGTCTATGGTGGGGCCCCAGGATCCGCACAGTGAATAAACTCCCAAGTGATGCTGATTGATGCTCCTGGTCATGGGCACAGAGGAAAGAAAATGAGAGTCTCACCCAACAAACTGTTCTCACCCTATGCAAGACAGAGAAGGAAAAGGAACTAATCTTTCCTTAAGTTGCTTGAAGAATAAGTTAACGTATTAAAACCTTGCTTGAATCTTCAAAAAAGTTGTAGCAGAATAACGGAGCAACAACGGAGGATGTTCCCTGGCTGCAGAAAGAGAAAGAAATGCTACTCAAGGGGTGAAATTGAAAAATGAGGGAGACAGTACTGTGAGGAGCAGACAGCCAAAGTCCTAGTCCTCAGCAGGCCCCAGAGGCATGGGCTCCAGGTCAGAAATCTGCCAAGGACAATTCTCCAACAGAAACCGACAAACCGCACTTAGGAGACAGGATTGCCAGACCTGAGCATCTATGCCTGCCTCCCTCAGCCAGTGCGTCTGACCCCTGGAGTCCACACAGCCTGCTTTCTAAGGCCTTTCCTGAAACCTATGTCAGGTAAATACCAGCTAAATAGCGAGTGAGTAAACTAATACCTCACTGGCTTTCCACATGATTTTCATTATAAAAGCACCATTGATTCAGTGTTTGCTAAGTGCCCACCCTCACCCTTATGAGCTGCATCATTACAGATAAGAAATCTGACACCTGGACAAGTGGAGCACCTTGCCTAAGGCCATGGGACAAGAATTTAGGTAATAACTGCTTCCTCACGTTTCCTCTTGGGGAGAGGAAGTCCCACCTGGGAAACAGAAGAAGAGAGAAGAAATGAGGAGCAGAAAAAAACCAACAGGTGCCCACTGCAAAAGGAAAGCTTTAGCATTCATGAAAACTAAAAAGAAAAGGAAAAAATGCATAAACAGAAACCTCATTTAAAGGGAAGTAGGGAAGCCAGAAGGGGGAGCTCTTACACCCCACCTCAATCACAAAGCACAGGGAAACTGTGATAGCCCTTCCCACTTCCTTTTCCACCCCTAACAGAAGTTCCTCTTCTCTGTTTTGGCAGGCTTACATGAGGCTTACCAGGGTTGCCCGGAATTTCAACTCTTTATTCCTGAATAAACCCATTTTTGCTGGTGAAATATCTGGTTGACTTTTTAGCTGCTCCTTCTGAAATCATCACATGAGAAAAATCATACATCCATCAGCTGACCTATTTCATCTTGGTGTTCTGAGTTAAAAATCCCTTATAATGTAAAGCAAATAAAACAGAATTCCTGGCTCTCAGATTTCTCTTTAAAAAAACCTGCTACTGCTCAAACAATGACACTGAGTTTTCTGTGCAAGCCTGTTTTCACTGCACAATGTCAATAGCTGGATCCCAGCATTTCACCTGCTGGAGACACTGAAGGGAAGACCATTCAGTGTCCATGCATCTTACAGAGGACCTGAGAGTTGTGTTTCAGTTGGGGCAGGCAGACAGGCATCACAAACTTGAATAAAAGCCAGCAGCATGGGTCTAAAGAGCTTTGATCTGTTTGTAAAGCTGGTAAGAACTGCTCCACATGAGCCAAAGCCAAGTCCAATAACGTAATGGAACATGTACTACAGAGAAACTTCCCTCCCAGGTATATACTTGCATGAGATATGAGAAGAAAAAAGCTGGGCATCTTATGTCTTAACTAGGGATCACACTAATGCCCCAAGCCCACGTTAAAACAGAAACAATGCCTTCAGCCTGTACAACACCCCAAACGTTGCCATGGTGAGAGCTTGCTTATTTTTGTCTTCTCTAGACCCTTGATCGATATGAGCAAAAACAAAAACATATTTACATATTAACTCTGGAAGGAAAATTTCATATCTTTCATGCCATATTTTTTAATCATAAAAGATCAAGTAGAAATGCATCCCAACTTTTTACAATTCAGTGATAATACTTTGAGTTCTTACCTTAGAGAAAAGCAGCTGGTTACCTACAAGGGAGCCACCATAAGACCGTCAGCTGATTTCTCAAAAGAAACTTAGCAGGCTAGAAGGGATTGGCAAGAAATATTCAAAGTGATGAAAAGCAGGCACCTACAACTAAGATTACTCTACCCAACAAAGCTATCGTTTAGAATCGAAGGGCAAATAAACAGCTTCCCAGAAGAGAAAAAGCTAATGGAGTTCATCACCACCAAACCAGCATTATGAAATGTTAAAGGGTCTTCTTTAAGAAGAAGAACATCAAAAATATGAATAATAAAATGGCAACAAATGCATATCTATCAACAATCGAATCTAAAAAAAACAAGCAGAACAGAAACAGAATCATAGATACAGAGAACATTTTGATGGTTGCCAGATAGGAGAGGGGTCAGGGGTTGGGAGAAAAAGGTGAAGGGATTAAGAAGTACAATTGGTAGTAACAGAATAGTCATGGGTATGTACAAGACACTATAGGAAATGGAGTAGCCAAAGAACACATATCATGACCCATGGACATAAACAATGGTGGGGATTGCCTGAGGGACTGGAGGAGCTGGGTGGAGAGGGGCAAAGGAGGAAAAATTGGGACAACTGTAAGAGCATAATCAATCAAATATAATTAAAAATAAAATAAATTATCAATGTCTTCTCAGGACACTATACTCGGGTAAATAACGTGAAAGGACTGAATAACTGAAAACGGGTAAATGGGTAGAAGTGAGCACTTAGGAAGGGGGCTCTTTAACTCTCATGGTGCTTTCTCAGAAAAAAAAGTCATGATAAGATGTTCCACTGATCATGCTGAGATTCAGGGATACCATGTGATCTCAGAGAAATAGGAAGGAACTTCTGGCCGCTAGCATGCAATGAAAAGCAGTAGATAATCAACTCAAAATGAAGAAAAGCAAGTTTGATATTTAAAGTTCTATGACAGTACCTTCTGTCATATTTAGTTGTATTAAGACCCTTGTGGTGAGTCTATATAGTTTTATTTGTGGTAATTTCTCTTAATCAGTTGATCACAAACACTCAAAAAGTTGGAGGCAGGTGGTGGGCCCCAAATTGCTGCAGAAATGGCATCAAGCCCCGGAGAGAAGCAGGCAGAAGAAGGGTGTCATGAAGAAGAGGACCTAAAACTATATTAATAAGGAGCACAACCCACTAGAAAGAGACAGTTGCTTTTTAAATCTTTTGTTTGTAGTTGCAGGGCAAAAATAGGCAGACTGAGCTACATGTGGTTCTTTAAGCCATTCGCTAACTCACTGCATTCAAATCTTCTTCCAAGACCACAAACAAGACATGACTTAACGATCACTGCTCGAATGTCCATGGAAGGAGGAAACTTCCATTCCCCAGCAAAGCCAGGCCCTGCTGCCCATCACCTACTGCTCCCAAGAAGTGACAGTTACAAAATGTGAGCTTGGGAGGAAGAACTGGTCGTGCCCAGCACTGTGTCCTCTAGTCTTTGGGAGGAGCCTGTGCCCCGCTGTCTCATCCTTGTCACCACTCCGTGGTCCTCCAGCCTGCGAGGGGGCGGAGAAGTATAATTCAGTAGGATAATTTAAAGTAAGTTTAAGTATAGTAAATTAAGTGAAAAGTATAGTTTAAGTGAGGAAATATTAGGAAGCCCGTTGGGCAACAGATCTGCACTTGTTTACTGGTCAGCGTGATCTGTAAAAAGGCAAAGAGTTTTCATCAAAGTCTCTCTTCCAAAGAGGACAAGGCTGTCCTTCACTCCAACAGCTAGAACACGCAAACACATCTTTGCTTTATAGGTAAAACGGCACAATTTGATGTAACTGCTGTCACTAAAGATGGGTCAGGAGGTGGCCCATCATAAACGATGCCTCTGTAGAGGAAGGACAGCCCCATCGCCGAGGGCCACACTTCAGTTTCGATCATCTGTCCATGGTGGTGTCTTATTGCATCAATGTACAGCCTCACTCTTACCTGGGTTCCTGGCTGCTGCCCCCGCTTTGTTCACCATTCCGCACGGAGCTGGACATCGTGCACTCCTCTCCTTTCAGGTTCCATGTGGAGCAGCACCCAGCAGCCATTGGTGCCGTTCAGTTGCATTTCTGGGACAGAGAATTGGTGAACCCCTTTTGGTTCAAGCCTAATTTGCAAAACTACTGAAGAGACCAGAAATGACAGCATTACCATGCTCATGTCTCGTGTTTGTCCACTTTGCAGGGTTCCTCAGTCCCTATTAACTCTCTCTTTGGTATTTATGCTTCATTATCTTCTGGGCTTTTAAATAACTCACATAATTAATATTAAATGCCTGAGAAACTAACATGCAGTTAACAATATGTATGGAGTTCTTACCTTGGAGAAAAGCAGTTAGTTACATACCAGGTAGAAACATGGACCCTACATACAAGAAATCCACAGGGGAAAAGTCATACACAAAAAAATATAGTAATGTTTAAGTGCCATCATAGGAGATGTGAGCTGTGTGGCATTATTCCAGCTCTCTGAGATAAGATGCATGTAAAAATACCTCATCTCTTAGGTTTATTGAAAAGGAAAAGGAAGATGACATGCATAGAACCTGGCATAGACTATTTTTCAGTCTCCTAATTGCTCTGACCACCACTCCCACTCCCACACCTGAGATAGAGTTTTGGTGATTGTAGCGCACACAGATAGGATTAAACATTCAAAATCCCCAAAGACTGATTACTGGTCTTTCTACTCTGGGTGCCAGAAAGGACACTGCCATTGTCATCTGGAGTTCATCTGGACCCAAGTCTTTGATTCAAGGAGATAAGGCTAAGTCTAATTATGGAACAGACACTATAGGTGAGAACCATGAACAGATAACTAAATGTACAGCCACACACAGCAATTTATAAATAGCATATTGCGGAGTACTGTTATTGTAGAACATCCCATTTTCTTTTCACCAGGAATAGCTGACACCTATCAAGTGTGACTAAGAAAACTGTCCCCACTCTGATCTGGCTCAGACATTCTTCTTGTGTTTCCATCACTAAGATTCTCAGACTCTTCTGTGTACCTATGCAGCCCCTGGGCCCAGGTAGGAGAGCCTGCCTAGGACTCAGCATTTCAGAGAATCCCATCACACAGGGCATATCTGGTGGCCACACCTCCTTCTAGGTCACTCCATGAGTATCCAGACCCTGAAATTCCCTGCTCAAGAGCCCACTTCCAAGATGTTCATGCTCTTCCCTGGGCTGTCTCTTGAGGAGGGGACCTTGCCAATGGTGCAGGCAACTCCAGTGCCAGAGGGGTGGCCAAAGGCCAGCTATTGACAGGGCTGTGGCTGACGTTCGGACCCTCACGCTGACCATGTGTGTACAGGAGGACTCTTGCTATGTGAGAAGCAGCCTGGGGTGATAAGAAAAGGGAACAGGTTCCAGGCCTGAGGACAATGAGGGGTTTGGCTCTGAACCTGACCTTCCCAGTCTTTATGAAATTGTGTTTGTCAAGATAGGGAGTTAGATCACATTTTACTTTTGAATTCTTAAACCTGATTAATAATTTTTAAATATTTAGACATACAGTATGTGGGCCCCCGTTGTACTGTCACCCTGGACCCCACAATTGTTAGCAGTGGGCCTGCCGATCTGACCCTTTGTCAGGGTGCATCTCATGACTGCTCCAGTGTCAAACCCTCTTCACCGACGGCGGGAGGTTTTCTGTGTCTGCAGCTGCTCACAGTTCAGATTTTATATATAGTCTTCACCAACTGCGTTTGCTTTCTTCTAATGCCCCTAATAAACATCTGCGGCTCATTACTTATTATGGCTTTTTGTATATTCAGGGGTTTAGAGCTTAAAGTTTAGTCTCATTCTTGGTCCTTTCTATATTCTACTCAATCTGTTTAGTGGGAACTGCAGTCTCCAGATTGAGTATGAGCCTCCAGAGTCTCAGAGACATGTTCCGGGTGCCACTAGCAAACGCCCCCGTTGGCCGGGACAGGGTTTCACAGTTAAACTGCTACACGCCTCCTCCTGGCCTTCAGTGGGTCGCGGTGCCGGGGATGGCCAGGAGGCACTCGTTTACCTGCGCCTGGGGGTCTGGGAGGGAAGGGGAATTCAAGCTGGCACAGGAGTCTCTCTCTGTGGTGAGGAATGCTAAGATTATATCTCAGACTTCTAATGCACTAGGTGGATTAATTATAAACACAAAAGCAAACAAAAAAGCAGGTACATATTTGTACTAAGAAACCTTCACATACAGCCAAAGACTTTAATCCAGCCACAGAGCTGGAAGCCCCCTGAGTGCAGATGCCTGCCGAGCAGACAGAGCAGGGACACGCAAATCAATACAGCACTGAAAATGAGAGAGGACTTCATCCTGGCAACCTCCCTCTGGCGGTACCTCGCTCCTGGTGATAAAGATGATGCAGTAAGAGATTAAGTTAGAGAGAAGACAATTGTGGAAGAGGATTATTGTGGCCTTTACAAGTTTTGCATCCCCCAGTCCCTGAGTAACCCCGAAAGATGGCAGTCGTTTCCAAATTTGTATGCAAATTTTTCCTCCAGTGGAAATACCTGAAAGCAAAATTGGTCCGTTGAGTTAATCGCTAAACAGGCCACTTCAGTGTGCTCCAGTTCTGACATCTAATCAGCAATACAGCTGCATTTAAATACTGAAGACTTAAAGGATTCTGGCTTCTGAAGCAAGGGATTTCCTGGATAATCTTACCTATATGGTCCTTGACTTGTGCAGTCGCACGCTGCCAACTGTGAGCCTCCAGAAATTACACTACAGAGCGCACAGCTCCATCTTCCTCCTGGGCACATGGTCAGGAGTTCTTCATTATAATCAGCATTCGCTAGTGAAAAGCTCGTCTCTCAATTTGGCTGTTGGCTCAATAGAAACCACATTTGCAAGGCCCTCCTCCCCTCTGTAGTGGGCTCCAACACCAAGCAGAGCACTGTGTCCAGGCTGCACAGCAGCCCTTAGAACAAGTCGGTGGGGGGTGGGGGGGTTCTGCTCGAAAACTGTGAAGGCTGGAGCTCAGGCCAAGGCTTTGCTCCTTCTGTGATCTCTGTACTCTCTGAATGGAGAGAATCTAACAGAGCAGAAACCTAAGTTTAAAATAATGCTAAAATTAAAATGCTTGTAGGTTATTGCACTGTAGGTTATGCAAGAAAAAAAAAGACTCATTAAGATAGGGCAATCAGCTTCCCATTAAATAAACCTAAAATAAGGAGCTGAGGGATAAAAAATAAATTAAGAAGAAGAAGAAAAGGAAAGAAAAAGACACACTGAGGCATTGCTTCCAGTGCCCCCTGCCGGAGCACGAGTAATTATGCTTGTTAGACTGTTTAGCACAATTCATCTTTAGCTACCCGTTCCAGTTTTGCTCCAGATACGAATGTCAAGTCAAAGCTATTAAGAACCATGTTCTTTAGAAACAGATACTCAAAAGGAGAGTTGCCCAGGTAGCAAATGCACTGCTGGAAATCACAAATGCCACTGATTATTTGTATTGTTGTGCTGGTTGGATGCACTAATTACTGTAATTCTTTTATAGCATTTAAACCCTGGGCTGCTGGATAGCCACGTGAAATTAATTTTTATGATAATTATTCCCTCCTTCTACTGCAAGCTAACTGAAGTCGCAGCCTCTGCCCTGCCTGTCCTCTGTGTGGGTCGCTTCGCCTCAGACGATGGCCTGAGTGCCCCAGGTCAGTATTTCCTATTAAGTGCAGGGTTTCTTTTGGCCCTGAGCTACTGTAAACCAGGCAAATGATTTATACTCCATCATATCAGATAAAATTAGATATTTTTCCCCCACAGGCAGCATGAGTATCACTGGCTAGAGTCAACAGCAAACACGGCCTCATTTCAGTAGCTGAGCAGAGGGCCCTGGGCTGTGTTGCATTTACCATGGGGACTTACCTGGGGAAGAGGAGAAATCCCCATGGGTGTCAGAGCAGCAAATGTCTTCCCCTCCAGAAAGGAGGCTGTGGATGCCTCGGCAGCTTCCGGAGCAGCTTTTATCTGAGCCCAGAGCTGGGGATGCAGACAGGAGACCTGATGAAGATAGCAGCCAGGGAAAGGACCCCCATGCAGTGGCAGGAGGAAACTCACTGGGAGCAGGAAGCACCCCGTGGCCAGGGTGCTGAAATTTATAGACTCACAAAGGCTAACAGGCCTTTTGGCTCCTCGTTTTACAGGTGAGGAAACTGAGGTAAAGGAGGGATTGAGACCTCCGAGATCGTGCACCGAGTTGGTGTCAAAGCTGATGTGATGGATGCAGAGGGCTGTTTTTACCGCGGCTCCAGTTCACAAGATAAGAAAGGATGCAGTCTGCTCTGACCAGGTTGACAATCAAGTAAATACGACTATTTTTTTTAAAGAAAAAAGAATATTTTGAAAATGATGCGAGTGGGGGCCTGGGAATAGGATGCTAAGTGAACATAAAGAAATGCAGCTCTGTAACTAGGGGAGATGAAAATACAAAAATAGGCAAGCCAGATGAGAAATCTGGCTCATTGTTGTTAATGGAGCTCAACCTTTTGGTTGTCTAATAATTTCTTTCAGTTATTTGCCAGGCGAAGTTCCACAAATCTTGCTTAACAGGGAGAGAATTTGGCTGCTTTCGTGCTCAGAAGTCATGGGTGATTGAAGGTGGCGACTGAACATAAAAGATTGCACGTTTTCCACAATTGCTGAGGCATATGGCCCAAGCTCTGTGAGTGGGGCTCAGGGTCCTTGTCTGGTCACAAACCAATTAAGTTAAGTGCTACTGAAATTGCTTTTTATCATCTAGATAAGAAGCAGTTCACGAGTGAGATACAAGGCTCAACACATAAAAGCTTATTCATAAGCCTGCGCCTAGTGACTAAATAGTCACACTAAGACCCACATAACACTTTCGTGAGATGGAAATGAGTTGTCAGAGCGCGAGGGCTCTGGGGGATTGCAGATATTAGAACTGTATAACAGCTCCTGGTTCTCCATAAAATTGTTCGGAATCACCAGCTGCAGCTCTCTAATTCTGCTGACGCCCACGTCTGCTGACACCAAGGGAACTGAGTCCGATCTGCACGGCCAGGCTGGGGGAAAGGAGCCAGGCCACATCCCATCTCTGACCTGGAACAACCTGCTAACTGTTGCTTTTGTCTGTCCAAAATCTCCACTTCCTTCAGGGAACTGCCCTGCACAAACCCTGCCCCTGAAGGTTCAATATAGCGTTGGACCATTCATGCCTGGGTTCTCATTGATTTTTCTAGCAAATAGTGATTGAGTATCAACTTTGAGTCTGTGTATTCTCCTGGAAGAGGCAGACAATGAACACACAGAATAACTAGTGAATATAATTTCTACCATAAATTTCTTCCCAGGTCTGTCAGGAAGAAAATTGAGTAGGATGGCTGATGAATGCAGCCTGTGGGACTCCGAAGAAGGGATGCTGGAGTAGAGAGACCCGAATCACAAGAGAAAGCCAGGTGTGTGAATGCCCAAGAAGGAGCGTGTCTTCTGTGACCAGATCCAACCAAACATTCCCCAGCCACAGCAATTGGTCCAGAACTGGCTATGTGACCCAAGCCAGGCCAATCAGGAATCTTTTATTTAAAGCCAAAGAGAGGGGCCTTGTCTTTTGGGTTACGAAGAGGCTACCAAAACTCCTCTCCCACACACTGGAGGAAGCCCATCTGCAGCCTGAGAAAATGGGGCCAGGAAGAGTGTCCTGGAGGTAGTCACCCGTGAAGCCAGACCCGCCCACAGCTGACATGGGGATATATTCCTCCGATCCCCCTTCAGGGAAGGATTTTCTTTTCATTTGTGCAGCTGTGCTTCATGTGGCAGCCTCCAGCTACCAGCTTCACTGGAGGCCACCTAACCTTCAGATTGAGGTCACACTTCTCTCGGGGGGCGCAGGCAGTGATAGCCAAGGTCACATTTCTTCTCAAGCTTCCCAAGGTACAAATGGCTGGCCCAGAAATCCTCAAGTTCATGGCACCCTTAGAGTCTCAGTCATTTTTTCATGGCACTCCCTAAGCCCAAATAAATGCCTGCCAGTTCCCCTTATGAAATAGGTCCAAACCAGGTAACAGGTAGTGTGCAGGGTGTCTGACAAATGTTACTGTGTTTCCCTGGAACATTTAACACATCCTGCAGGGCCCCTGTGTGTTCTCTGCAGCACCTTGGAGGCCAAATGCACGGCACGGGAACTTCAGGCACAGCCACTTCTGCCCAACACCGGGCTCTTCCAGCGGGAGTCTGTGCTCCAGAGCTCGGGTCAGCCCGAGGGCTCCTCCTGCCCGAACAGGCTTCTTCCCTTTTCCCCTCACAGGTGTTATGACCCAAGACAACGTTTGCACCCCTAACCCCAGCTGCGCCCCTGCTCCTGGGAGAAACCAACCTGCAACATATCTCTTGACTGTCAAAAGGCAGCCAATTACCTGGGACAATTTAAGGTAACTTCAGGAAACCTATTCCTGAGGTCGCCTGTCATGTACATACTCTGAAAATAGAATGGATAAACTGGCCAGATCAGATCCCCTCCTACTGTGAATTTGTGGTGAGTCTCAGTCATTTTTGCATGGCCAGCCCTAGCACACTGTTGGTCATAGAGGAAGTGCTCAATAATCGTTGATTGTATATTCAATGAATGAATAAATCATGTATAAAAATGCACACAAATTGCATGTCGGCATTGTAATCACAGTGTTGAATAAAAGGAATATGTTTAATTATTCTCTTCTCCCAGAATTCACATGAATCTTCAAAGAGTTCTACCTATTAATTATATTTTCCTTTCTTTCCAAAACTATGTCATAAATTGCCAGCAAAATTTCTGACCAAAACTAAGAATTGAGGGAGGGGACTATTTCTCTGCCTGATGAGTACTGCATCATTGACCTGAGATGCAGCTAGTCTCCTCAGTAGTATTAATAATAAGTAGGTTGAATTTTCTGTAGTGTGTAGGAAACCCAAGTGAATTCCATAGCTCAATCATTAGTGGATGGAACTGAATCGAAAACACAAGTAGACAAGAAGTTATGTCTGTTCTGAAGTTTGTCCCCAGGGATTTTATTGCCATATTTAACACACATTATAATAAATGCTAAAAAAAAAGGCTAAGGAAAAGAACATTTAATGAAGGCAAGTCCAACTTAGAACGGAATTTCCAAAGAGAGACATGTTTGATTCTGTTTACTGGAAAACTAACCTAAGGTAAAGTTCTTGAAGCATTTCCCACACGTGCTCCATTGTACTAGTGAAAAATTTCTGGCCATCAGTTAAGAAATGGGAAAGGGATCGATTCGATTTGGGTTTTCATACAAACCAGTTAGACCTCACCTTCCTGGCTCTCCCCTTCATCAACCAGAAGCAGCACGCACCCACTAATGGAGTCGTAAGTCAACCCAAACTGCACTTCTGTTTGTGCTACATGCTCCTTTAAAGTGAAAAAATACAGTAGACAAAGCTCCAGGAGACTCAGCCCTCTATTTCCCCTCCCTTCGGAGCCTTTTCGGAAGACAGCAGAGGGGAGCTGCCGGGCACCATGGCCTTACGGAATGCCTCAGTCATTTTTCTCACTCTTCTAGAAACAACTCTGGTTTCCAGCTCAGGTGCATCAGCAGGGCCCTGGAACATTACGCCTGCTGTGATGGAAACATAAACACAAGTTAATGAAGTCTATTGTTCAAACGATTTGTTTCTCTCTGAGGCTGACTCACTTGCAGCTACTTCAGCACAACTTTATTTCAGAGGTAGACTGCCATCCTCACTCTGGTATGAAGACCTTCTTTAGAAATTCGTTTCACAGACGTCCACGTCCCTGGCAGAGTAAGGCTTACACCCACAAAAAAGCAAACAAACAAATATTTTTAAAAAAAAACATATTGCTAATGGATGACAAGTTGTTTTTAAAAAAGCATGCACAACTTTTTTTAGAGAACATCACTAAGGCGAAACTGGAGTAAGTCGAATGTTGAAGATTTAGTATTGTGTAGCATTCTTACTCAAAGTCAAGACTGAAAACTGCTTTTGAAGGGCTTTCATAGTCTCCACGGCAGAGTGAAGCATGAAAAATGAATGGGAGGATTAGGCCGAGGAGGAAAATGTAGCGAGAGACACATGGAGTAGGGTTTTCAAAGCGTGCGGCTTTGTGTTTGTACAAAGGGATCAAAGGACATTTCTCACATTAATTGTTTCTATTTTTGCTTTGTATCCTTACTGTGCTTCCATTCATCCTCTCCAACTGATGCTCGGGAAACTCTTTTTGTCCTTGTTCCTTTCTAGGCAGATGCTACACCATTTCTACCTGGGATCACCTGTCTCCTCTTTGTCTCTCTGTAGGTCCCGTAATGCAATGTCACAGAGAATGCCAGCTGCCCCCTTATGCCACCCTTTGTCTCCCACTGTGCGGAGATGTTCCTCAGAAGCAGCTAGCTGGCCAGGGACCTCATTTCCCAGGCTCCTTTGCAGTAAGTTGAAGCCCAGTGACTGAGCGTGAGAAGGTTGCACTCTACTTCCGAACCTGGCCGCTATACGTTCTATGCTCTCACTTTCTGCCTCAGCTAGCCAGATGTTGATGCCCTGAGCCGCTCAGTGCTTTTCCCTTCGACGTCCTTCCTTCCTCCCACATTGGCCTTTCTATAAGCAAGAAGTAAACTTTTTTTTATTGTACCATTGAGATTTTGGGGACTACTGTTAAAATAGCTGGTGGTATCTTAACTGATACATGAGCTCAATGAAAAAAACCACCAAAACTACTACTGTAATTACTTATGCTGCAAATATTTATTGAGCACCTACTCTATATCAGGTCTTGTACTATATTTGGGGGCTAAAAGATAAAATAAAAAATATATATAGTCTAACCTTCACAGAGCTTACACAGATGTTCCTTTATTTTCAAATCATCCTTTTTCTAATAGTATCTGTTGCATTGACCTTCACCTGAAATCTCTGAAGTAGGAAAGCCAATTTACACCCATGTTACACTTATAGAAACTACCACCCAGACATGACATAGCCTTTGGGTACGGCGAGTCCTCACCCTAACAGAGCATCCAATACAGCATCAACTGTGGAGACACCGAGAAGAGCGGAACTGGCTTCTCCACGAGTCCCACCAAGTCAAGAACCAAACTCCCCAGCCACTAAACACATTAGCCCTCAGCTGTCCCCTCAGTGATACCTTGTGGGCTTAAAACAAAAGAGAGTAAATAGATATAGATAGAGTCCATGGATAAAGAAAGGCACTTTTTTTAAGACACAAGAGTCTGGGGTTTTCGCCTTTTGCCATCTCTTCATATAACTTGAAGAAGTCATTCATTTTAGGAATCACCTGCATTTAGCCACTACTTCTTGCAATTAGAAAAAAATAGGCTTTATCAGGAAAAGTGGCCTAGGTAACTCAGACAAGAGTGAATTCAGATTTGTGAAACTTGAAACTTAAACATTTTGGACACTACTTTGAAAAGAAGAATACAAAATTGCAAAAGCAAATTGGATACAGGGTCTGGATAGGACACTGGTAAGCAGAAAACTGTGAAACTTAAGCTTCATTGGTTTTATAACAAATTCACACACAAGCCAAAACTGTTTAAATCTGGGACTGTTTGAAAGCAGGATTAAGAATGTCTTAGATGTAACCTCCCTTTGATCCCTAGCTCAGTTAATTATGAATTGGTTATCCGTAACCAGATTGAACAACGATCCATCAAAACCGTGTTGTTGAATATCTTGAACCACGTGTCTGTTGTGTCTCATGCTTCTGTTTTGAATATCTACTTACATAAGAGTGGACAACATGATATTTTTAATGAGAACACATATAAGGACACTGGAATATAAAATTATAATGATGAAAGTCTTATCAATTTAGGAAACTTACTTCAATCCTAGTGGAAACAAAATATTATTCTGATGGTTAGACCTGTGGAAAAACCACTGTGCCGTTGCGCATGTAAATCGTTTTTAAAGTGTTCCTTTTCCCATCTTCTGAGAATTAATGCCCTTATGCTTTGTTGACTTAGGAAAATTCAGTTGCCAAATGAGAATTGTATACAGTGAACTGTCAGCATGTAGCTGGAGATTGTAACCAGGGAACAATTAACAGGAGCACATGGCTCATCTTCACCACCAGGGGGCCTGTCTGCAAGCCTTCTCCAGCTAATTATGTCACCACGAGTTATCCTCAGGAGTAAATTTGTAGCCTAGTTAGAAAGCAGACACATTTCCTCAACTGAAAGGGTAAATGCTGCCCTGTTAAACCTCTAATGATCAGCCACAGACTTGAGTTGACACTAACAACAAATTTTCTTCTAAGTCCTAAAAGTAAAAGGTTACCAAGATACTTTATTTCCTGGAATTACAACTTTCAATTTAGTTTAGACAAAGCTATATATTTTACTAAATTCAAAACTCGACCATGACCAAAAGTCCAGAACAGTATGTTCTATATGATCAACATATAGAAAACCATTGTTAGATGAGCCTACCCTAAAGCATGTCAAACCGCATTTTTTTCTCAACACATGGCGAACATGATTATTAATCTACAGCAGTCATTTAAAAAGAAAGGCTACCTCTCTGGTCGATCAAGCAAAAGAACAGTTCTCAGAAGTTGAATGATTTTGGCTTAGTGGAAAAAGGATTGGCAGCCTACCCAATATCTGAAGAAAGCTCCTGTAAAGTAAGAACGGTCTTCTTTGAGCCCAGAAATTTCAAAAAGAAAGTCTTCCATGAGTTAAACCACTTCTATTCATACCATACACAAAAATTCACTTAAAACAGATGGTAAACCTAAGTGCATGAGATAAACCCGTAAAACTCTTTGAAGAAAACAAGCGTAAATTTTCATGACCTTGTATTAGGCGATGGTTCCTCAGACATTACCACCAAAAGCACAAGCATCAGAAGAAAAACTTGACATATTGGACATCATCAAAATATAAAACGTTTGTGCTTCAAATGATGCCGCCACAAAAAAAGTGAACTGCACAAAATGGGAATAAATATTTGCAAAGCATATATCTGGTAAAGAACTTGTATCAGGGAGGTTAAGAATAGTATGGGAAGTGGAGAAGCCAAAGAACTTATATGTACGACCCATGGACATGAACTAAGGGGTGGAATGCGAGTGGGAGGGGGGTGCAGGGCAGAGGGGAATAAAGGGGACAAAAAAATGGGACAGCTGTAATAGCATAACCAATAAAATATACTTTAAAAAAGAAGATATAAAGAACACTTACAACTCAACAATAAAAAGACAAAGAACAATACTGAAAAAATGAATAAAGGACTTAATAGGCATTTCTTCAAAGAAGATATATAAATGTCCAATAAGCAAATGAAAAAATGCTCAACATCATTAGTCATTAGGGAAACTAAAACCACGATGGGAAACTTTGCCCACTAGGACAGCTTAAATTAAAAAGATAAACAATAACAAGTGTTGAAGAGTATGTGGAAAAATTGGGACCTTCATACATAGCTCATGAAGGTACAATCACTTTGGAAAGCAGTCTGCTAGTTCCTCAAAAAGTAAAACCTAATTATTATATAATCTAGCAATTTCACTCCTAGGTAGATATTCAGGAAAAATAAAAATATATAACCACACAAAAACTCACACATGAATGTTCATAGCAATGTTATTTGTAATAGTTGAAAAGTCAGAACGATTCAAACATCCCTCAACCAAAGATGGGTAAACAAAATGGGTATCTCTATACAATGGAATATTATGTGGCAATAAAAAGGAATAAAGTATTGATTCATGCTACAACATGAATGGACCTTGAACACAGTATGCTAAGTGAAAGAAATCAGACAAAAAAAGATCACATATTTTATACCTTTTATATAAAATGCCCAAATTAGGCACATCCATAGAGACAGAAAATGGATTAGTAATTGCTAGAAGCTAAGACGGGGGAGGCACATGAGTGCATTTCTTTTTGGATGATGGAAACACTCTGCAATTAGATGGTGGTGACAGACACACAACTTTTTGAATATACTAACAACCACTGAATTTTACACTTTAACGGGGTACGTTTTATGGCGTGTAAAGCATATCTAAATGAAGCTGTTATTTAAAAACACAAAAACGAAGACTCACTCCTGTTTAGGGAAAAGAGCCATGATTCCTCTTGGCAGAAATAGCTGTAGTACCTGTAAGCACCTGGACTGTGTCAGTTACACAGTAAGGGTTCAGTGACTATTATTATTATTATAATTATTAAGAAATATAAGAAGAAATATTTGTGTTAATGGTGTTGTCCAAATGGAGGTTATTTTAGGCCTTCTGTGGGCCTGGCCTCCCTGAATGGGGTGGAGCCTTCTGGTGTCCGTCCTCACGGAGAGAGGATGGTATGTCAGGAAACTGGGTGTGTTTTAGGCTGGCAGATTTCCAGGGCTTTAACTTCTATTTCCACGATCTACTGTATTTTGTCATGTGTAATGCACACCCCTGATTTTGGCCCAAACTTTCAGGAAAAAATCTTTTGTTTTAATTTTTTAATCCAATTATTTATTTATTTATTTATATTTAGATACTTGTTTTTTGTATTATAAAGGAATTTTGACATTTATTTTTGACATATTATGATACAACAAATTTTATGTAATAAATAATTACAAACACAAGAACACATACAAATCATTTCAGGTTCTACCCATGGATAATGTGCATCCTTACTTTCCCTCAAAAATCTGGGCAAAAAAAGTATGTATTACATATGGTAGCTGGTCTGATTCCTCGGGTAAATTTTTTGAAAAGATTCTTGACCCAAACTTGGGGGAATCCTAATACTACGGGGACGAGTGTGCTTAGGGCTCCCCTGAGTGGTTGAGGGTAAGGAGAATTTAACAAAGGAGACCCAGATATAAGCCACTCTGCATTCCTACTGAGGATTCCAAGTATCCAGCAAGCCACATGTTATTCTTCTCCACGGTGTTGCCAAAGGAGGGGCTCCACCCCCCTTTGCCCAGGAGGAATGAAGGAAGTCATAGCAAGGGCAGAGAAGCAGCCAGTGACCTTCCACTAGAGAGCAAAGATGCAGGTCTTAACAGGCCTGCCCCTTCCCAAGCCGAGACTCATATCCCACAAGCCACCGCGGATTCTGGGAGAGCAGGAAGGAGTCTGGGACTGGGGTTTCCCACGCACAAAGCACACCGTTGGTCTGTCATCACAGGAACACACTGACAAGACTGAACATTTAAACTAAACCAGAATGCTCATAAGCCTGAATTGGAATGTCTTTTTCTCTTAACATACCGAAGGCACTTTTAATGTCGAATTTTAATGCCTAAGTTGTATTCTTTTTTTCTGATAAAATCAGCATTTCTGTTTTTATTTCAGTATGGTTGTGTGGTTTAGAGGAAATTACTTCACCACTCTGAATGCCAGCTTCTTCATCTGCAGAAGTGGGAGCAATGACGGTATTGACCGTAGGAAATTTTTATGGGGTTTAAGTGAGATATTTAAGATATTGAGACTAGCACATGATTGAACCTCCAATGAACGTTAGCTAGTAGTCGTAGCAGTCATTTTTAGGACAATAGTAACATAGTGATTGAGCCACACTATCCAGGTTCTGAATCTGTCAAACTGAGGGCCTGAGCTGGGACCATAATAGTCTCACCATACCATGCCACTCAGTCAGCAGGTTTCTCTCAAACACCTTTGACGAGTCTCTAGCGAATGCCTTGTTTATAAAAATGAAGCCACTAATATTAGCTCCTCTCAAATTTTAAAGTAATCTATTTCCTAGGTCTAAGATATAGATTAGATATATGATAGATAATAGATAGATAGATGGATATTCAACAGTAGAATGTTAAAAAAAACAATATGTGGATGCTTTGAATTTTATCATGCCAACTTTCATTCATTCTTTGAACAACAAATATGTATTGAATCTTATTTTACTACATGCACCCCTGTATGTGACACCCTTGTTTGCTCACTTCCACAGTGAGCAAAGGCAAGCCTGTTTCCTGCCCTCATGACCCTTCAGAAGCGAAGATCCTGGGTGTAACCAGCAGGACTGTGATACCTCTAAGCAGGTGACCTGTGAGATGCATTTCTTTCTCAGTGTCTAAGTCCTTTTATGTTCCTTCAAGGAATGGCATCAAATGATTGCTAGCCCTAATTCTCTAGGGTAAAAATCACTCTGAGAAGAAGCTTCCCATGTTTTGGAGATCATGTGGCAATTGGGATTCACAGGGTGTCACTGCCCCTCAGTGGGAAATTAATGAAAGGACATTCTCAGTCACAGACTCTTAGTGTCAATCACTTAGGAGGCCGTCCAGTCTGCCCTCGCAGCTGAAGAAGGAATGCCCCCGTTAACAGACCGGAGAAGCGTTCTTCCAGCTTCACAAAAGTACATTTACCTGCAAAAACACATTAACTTTTCCTTGACAGCATCATGCTAATTCCTTGAAATGACCATCCCTTAGTAAACATATTGTAATAAAATGATATATTCCCTTAGGCTGACATTTATCGTTTCTCATATCCTGGTCATGGAACTTCCTGAGCTTCCTCAGTCCATGCTACCAAACAAATGAAATCAGATTCGTGGGTGGCGTTTGAAAAGCAGTATGATTGCAGTCACCATTTAGGAGAAAATGGGGGGGAAGACCACTCAAACAATAAAACCAACAATAAACAAATTAAATCCACAAATCCGGCCTCCAATCTAAAAGATACTTAAATAAACTGAAACAAAGAAACAGAACTTAAAGAGTTTTAACTCTGATTGCAGTTCAAATCGAGGGAGAGCTGTTACAAGAAAAATGCTCAGATAAAGCAATCGGGGGATATTTGTTAGGATTACATAACTCCTGCATCAGCACAAAGCCCTGATTCAGGGCCTGATTGCTCCTCAGGCCTGCAGTGGATCACCACTAACTTCCCCTTTGTCGGACCTCTGGTGAAACACTAGTTAGTGCCTTAAGGAGAAAATCTAGAGGGGAATGAAGCAAACTATTTATGTGGAGTGATTTTACTTTAAAACGAATCCTCTTGTACTCTCGTAAAGAGATAGTCTATATTCTGTCGACACAAATATGCATTCTAGAAGCCCCTAGTATGTGTTTGTAGAAAGCAATGAATTTTCATAGTCATTTTAATTTTCCATCCATTCACCATAATCTTGATTAGGCAGGTAATTATTAGAACAAACGCACCTTCCCAAGTGCAAGACGTGATTAACTTTTTGCATTGGATTTCAGGTTTTCTTTTTAACATGCAATGCAGACATTTAAACACCAGAGGACAGTGTGTGAATGAAAACAAAGTTCAATTACTATTCATCTAATTCATTTATTTAGCACATCAAAGTAAAATCTTAATTTTTAAGTACATTTCCCCCAAAGACATTTTATCATTTCATGCTTCAGAAATTAAAGTAGAAGTTGGTAGAAATGTGAATCATGAGACCAACTCATCAAGTTCATTAGA
>VMDR010008930.1:0-34977 GCA_007922815.1 Macrotus californicus
GATGACTAGGAAAAAATTATGTCCAAAATTTGGTTATTCACATAGAGATTTTGCTGAAATAAAGAAAAATATAGTAAATTTCATGGAGTAAATATATAAAATGTCATGAATTATGTATTTCTCCATTTGATGACAGTACTCACTTAAACATGGCTGGCCCAGAAACACACATTAATAATTATATTCAGTAATATTTGATTTTTTTGTCATATACAAGCCATAACTTTATATATAATTTTCAAGTTTGCCATTACACAGATATATTTCCAATCAAGAGGATGGAATGTACTTTAATGAGCAGTTCATTATTTTTTTTTAAATTACTTCATTGTTGTTCAATTACAGTTTGAATTTTCCTCCCACCACTCTCCCCTCACTCCAGCCACTCCCACCCCCCTCCCCCACTCCCACCCTCCCCCTTGGTTATGTCCATGTGTCCTTTACAGTGTTTCCTGGAAACCCTTCCCCCCACTGTTCCTTCCCCCTTCCCCTCTGGCCATTGTTAGATTGTTCTTAATGCACCCCAATGTTCATAGCAGCACAATTTACAATAGCAGTTCATTATTTTGATTTATAATTTTAGAATACTTGGATGTATGGTACGTGGGCCCTATTGGTATTCTTGCTCCAAGTTCTGCAAATATTAGAGATAGTGCCTTTCCTGACAACCCTATTTAAAATTTCAACATCACTAAGCTCTCCATACATATATTTTTTCCCTTCCCAGATATACTTTTCTTTGAAGTCCTCATCACTATTTCGCTTGCTATACATTTTACTTTTTGTTTATTGCCAATTTTTTTTACTAGAATGTAAGCTTGTTTTTATTGGTTCTGTTCATTGCTATATTCATAGTACCTAAAACAACTTCCAAAACATAATTCGTGCTCAAATTCATTTATTCATTCATTCTTTAATCACAAAAACAATCATTAAACTGCCTTTATGGTTCAGAAACGGTTGAATTCTACTAACTGGTACTTGAAAAGTAAAGATAAAAATGGAAGTGAGGTGATCAGCTATATTTTTATTTTGTTCTTTTATTCTGTGTAAGCCAGTTTGTTGCTGTCTGAAATACTGATAGTGTTTAAATATTTATTTTTGAAATTAAATGTATTGGGACAACACTGGTTAATGACATTATATAAGTTTTAGGTGTACAGTTCTATAATCTGTATTTTGCATTGTGTGCTCGCCACCCAAAGTCTAGTCTTCCTTTACCCTCCTCACCCTCCCCCCTCAGCCCTTCCCCTCTGGTAAGCACCGTACTGTTGTCTGTGCCTGTGAGTTTGTGTGTTTTGCTTGTTCATTTGCTGCTTTCTGTTTTATATTAAGTATTAACTTTAAGAACAACAAACATAGACTGGAAACCTGAGTGTTACTTTCTGTGCTGCCACTATTAGCCATTCGACCTTGGGAAAATTACTGGAGATTATGTATGCAAGACGGCTGGCACTATAGATGGTAGAAAAGTTTTAAGAGCTTTCAAAATTGGAACCTCTTTTATAATTTAATCTATTTATCATTTATATTGAATATTTTATATGATGAATATGTTGTATATGTTAAATATTCAATACATTTATAATTCAGTATATTTACCATTTATATTTAGTATATTTATTTTACATACATATTTTCTTTTGTAGGATTTTATGTAGAAAAAGGAAAGAGGAAAGAAGTAAAAGCAAAGTCTGCTTAAAAATGAGCGTCAATTGTTTAATCCATGTGATTGATAGTTAATCAAAGAGATTAGAGGAAAGAGCCAATCTGATTTAGCATATAATTGGCCATTCAGTTTAGTCAAATATAATTTGACCCCACGTATGGACACAGGAAAGACCATCTGCCATGGGGTCTGTTGAATTCCCTGATTGCCAGTAGTTTCGGGCAGCAGCCTCTGGCTAAGGACAGAAATCTGTGCAAAGAAGGCATCTGAGAGCTAATCAAAGGCACAGGTGGATGCACAAGGGTTTTCAACTCAGACCACTTATAATAGCAAGAAACAAAAACTAACCATCTATTAAAGAGAATTGGTTAAATACAATGTGATGATGAGACATCCACATAGGATGGATCTTGAGAATGATGTAATACAAACAAATGTGTTTACATGAGAAGATGCTTATGACATATTCAATAAAAAATTGAAGTTAACAGGGGCATAACTGACATGATCCCATCTTCGTAGTAAAAACATGATACATGAAGTCACACAAATATATTCCCCGTCTTTCTCTGTTCTGCAGTTATCTTTGTATGGTGGGATTGTGGGTGATTTTAATTTGTTTTCATATTCCTATACTGTAAAATTTTTAACATTATCTGTGTACTAATATTTAAATAACAAACAAATGATAAAAGCAGTAACTTACTCTGCCTTCAAGCCTTGAAACTCGACAGATCTTTAGAGTTTCCTAGATCAAGACTTGTCCCTCTAACAGGAAATAGATGATTCACCCTTTCTTGCCAATAGGATTTGACCGGTTAGGGATTTTCTGGGCAGTCCAGTTATTGGAGTCATTCCATTTGGCTGAAGAATAATTATCCCTTATCTTGATATCTTGATGAATAATTTAAAAAACTCATTCATGCCTCATTCCTTGAATGAGCTAGAAAATATTTATTAAACACCAATATTTATAAAGACACATGTATTTTATTTTTATGACTTTATTGATTATTATTAATTATATGTAAATGATATATTATTATGTATTAAACACCAAGCATTTATTAAGTAAGTCTGGCTCTGTGCTAGACAATAGGGTTACAAGGGGCAAGCAAAAAAGAACCTAGAGAGACTTGGTCCTTGAATATGTAGATAACTGGCTATAACCCCCTCCAGTTCCCTCAGATGGGTTGGTACAAAGTCCTCAGGGCATTGCTGCTGTGGGTTCTTAGGGTTGAACTAATACTCTCAGGGCCACCATAGCTTCCAGGTCCCTGGACCTCGTATGCATTCTCTGTCCCCCTCTACATCCACCTCGACTTCAATCTCAGTTTATTTTTTCCCATCTCAAAAATAATTATACACATGTAATTATTCACGAAAATAATGGACTTTCCTGAACTGGGGAAGGAGAGCACAGTTTAGAACACAAGAGCAGAGATTTGCTTTTCAGCAACAAAAACAACTTTTCATGGAACTAGTAGGCATCACTCTTCCATAGGGAAATTTTATTGGCTACACCCATTCCTGGTCTCTCTTGGTTTGTTTGGCCCCTCTCTTTCCTTCTGCTCCTCTGTCTCTCCTTTTCACATTGCTCAGAGTTCAAGTTTCATCTGCTATTACACAGAGTAGCTTCATCACCATTCCACCTCTGCAGACTTGTTATCTGGTCACGCCGATACCCATACCCACACTCAAACCCAGTCTCCTATTTCACTACAGGGTTATCAATGCATTTCCCAGTTGAAGTAAATTCTCTCCCCAAAGACTTATGCTGTGCTATTAAACAACTATAATTATCTCTCTGCATAGATTTCTTTTCCCCTTTTTATTCTAAGATGCACAACTCACCCCATATTTTAGCATTCCTGAAATCTAGATAATTGTGCATATATAGTAGTAGTGAACTATTTTGACAATCCAAGGAATATGGGTCTGGAGCTAAGAGGTGGGAATAATGACTCAAATAACATTTTTTAAAAAGGAAGTTAAATTTGCTCTTGTTCTCTCTGCTTCAAATGGCCAACATGCTTTGTAACAGACCCAGGGTGGTTTCCTTTGTCCCAGGAGGTAATTTACTTTTTATAGTATAGGATTATTAATGGCAATTTTGTCATCTGCTGGGTCTTCAATTCCAATGAGTCTTGTGTGGCCACTGCCTCTGCACATCCATGTTCAAATACTACAGCTCGATGAAAATCAGAGACCACGAGGACCACAGGTTCAGTATTCCAGCTACCTAATAACACAGGCTTTTGACACTCACCTCAGTATGGCAATTTCAGAGAAGAAAAGTCAATATATGAATGAACTTCAGGGCAGTGAAGCATCTGTAAAACAACCAGAAATTAATGGTGCAGAAATTCATTTCGAAAATTGTAAAGTAGAATGTGCAATCCTGTTAGAGGAAATCGTTAAGAGGATGTAACAGCTGGTTGACCCGTAGGCTGGACCCAGGTAGGTAGAGGCTCTGCATCCCCTTCATTGTCCTTGGGATATATGATCTGCCCAGTGTTCCCACAGCAGAAACTGGTTTCAAGGGTATAGCCTTGAGAGAGCAGGTGCTGTTGAGACCATCTGGACTGAATATGTGACTGAACCCAGTTAAGTCCTCTAAATAAATTTAAGATTCTGGTGGGTGGTGTGGTAATCTACTCATTTTGCTGCACCAAGACAAGCCTCATAAGAAAGTTCGCTTGCTTTAAACTTGCCACATACCGACCTGGAGTGGCCAGACTCTCTCTTCTGCCATCCATGTATGAGCCAGTTTGTGAACCAACAAGTCCAAACATGTCCAGAGCTGCTGCTGAGAGATTTTGAATCTTTCTGACCAAAAGTAGCTACCAGATAACTAATGATATTAACTGTAACACAGAAAAACTAGCAATGATATGATCATTTGCAATAAGGAGAAGGACAGCCAAGAGGTGATCACTGTAAGAAAGGTTTTATAAATGGTGAGAAGGAAATTTGCTGTGTTCTATGAGCTGAAGGTTAGGGGGTTGACTATATGGGCCCATTGTGCCAAACGCTCTCAGTGTTTCAGCCACAGCCCTCAGACCCTGCTTGTTCGAAAGTTCATCAGCCCGTGTCTGCATCTTTGTGCAGGAGGGCTCATTTTCTCAAAACCACAGAAGACTGCTCTGAACGGAATCAGGAATAACAAGACAGAAATGCAAGGAAATTAACATTCCCTGGGAGCAGTGCTCAACCATAACTCTGGAGTAGATGCACAAATAAATACCCAGGCTCTCTCAGTGTCCATGGGATAATTCCAGGGCATGTGTTCTCTTGTATTCCCTGATGTTTCCCCCATGGAATTAAGCTCCAGCTGCCCACATGATAGGTGGCTTCATAACTACCCCTGCTGTCTCTCACTTCCCTACTCAGCTGCTGTTCCCTGACACTCTCAGATAACTACTTGCACTGAATCCTTGTCTCAGGTCTGCTTCTAGGGAACTGGACTATGGCGCCCACCATGGTGTGGTCTCCGTGCATACTTTCTTTTTAGACAGATGAACGTTGTCATCATTATGATTCTTTGTTGATGATCTTGGCCTCTAAAAATGATTTGTCATTATTTTTTGCAATACTCATGTGCAATGCCAGATAATC
Source organism: Macrotus californicus (assembly GCA_007922815.1). Taxonomy (NCBI): domain Eukaryota; kingdom Metazoa; phylum Chordata; class Mammalia; order Chiroptera; family Phyllostomidae; genus Macrotus; species Macrotus californicus. The sequence continues at coordinate 5,288 of VMDR010008930.1, forward strand.
ATGTCAGGAAGAAGTGAAATGGAAATTAGCTGGTGATGTCATTCTTTCTGGTCTCATTATTTGTACTTGGCATTTGCGTTGGTCAGTGAACATTGTCGAGAGACTTCAAGGTTTAAAACATACTAATTCTTGGGTATTTATTTCAGTGTCTGTGAATTTACAGCTTTGGCAAGGGATTTGTGTTTACTTTTAAATGGCAGATGTCCATCTTAATGTAAAAATTTTAAAATGTTGAAATATCCATATTATGTAGACTATGCTCATTAACTTGTAACCAAGGTATGATCTCATATTATTTCTCCCTTTTATTGAAAAAACGACATAAGTTTTTATTATTTCCCCTCTGCGAACAAGTTAGACATTTGGTTGAGATAAAAAATAGTATATAGCAATAAAGAATGAATTTTTAAAACTGAGAAGCTGTTAACTTTATGGTGCTCTTATCATCAATGGTGTCTTAAAATTGAGAAAATGCATGCATGCATTATGCTAGAAAAATGTGTTCATGTAAAATTTCCTGAAAAAAATCCAAAAAGTATAAAGAAAACAATTAACCACAATCCCAACATTCAAATAAAAATACTATTAATATTTTAAAATATATTTCTAAACATCTCTTTCTCTGTATTTATACTCACATATATTGGCCTAAATAAAATCATATAATACATATTGTTTCATAAACAACTATTTTTATGTAATAATGCTTCATGAATGTTTTTCCACAATACCTCCTCTTATTCAAAATCTTCCTTGACTAGAGCAGATGCTGTGCAGAGGCTAGCAGATGATTAGGGTATAATCATTTTTTTTATTTTTAAAAAATTTACGTTTTTTACATCTTATTGTCACTTTTTAAATTTAATTTTTTATTTTTCAATTACAGTTGGCATTCAATATTATCTTATATTAGCTTTAGATTGGTATATAATCTTGACTGAAAGAACATTGCTCTTTCAAGTAGCATCTCCTGCCAACGGCATTTGAAATGTCCACCATTGTATTATTATTTTTAGTTGTTACTTTTCAGAGACTATCCAAGTATGTATATATGCAAACAGTATCTGAAAAAGTATATCTGCTTAAATCTCTAATGCATCTACTCTGATGAACAGAGCAGGATTGAATAGAGCTAAAGCAAACTTATTCTGAACATTGGGGCTTATTTCAGGCAGGTCCCCGGGAGTGGAGGACACAGACGGTTAGGGAGTATGAAAAAAACAAAGGTGGGACCATCCTTCCCCTAACTTTCTATGTATGTCAGGCTGGGCAAGTTTCTTACGTTCCCTGTGTGTTAGTTTTATCCACCTCACCTAGAGGAGGCTGTGTCTTTTCTATGATCATTTGTTTGCCAACATTTTATAAATTGACCAGCCTTTGAATTCTGGCACACTGTGGTGAACATGTGTGGTACCTCTCAGCCCAGCTTTCTTACTCCTGTTCACATAGCCCATCCCTTCCTTTGGAAGAATCACACCTCCCCCACTGTTCACTATGTAGTTTGTGTGGGGCTTACCCTACCTCTTGCTCCATGGCTGGGCAAGTCAACCAGGCCAGGCCCAGCAGAATATCAAATCCCTTTGAACACAATGGTTCCAGGTTGACATATGACTCAAGTCAGCCAGTGAGAACCCTACTTGGAAAATAGCTCTCTCACCACCTGGGTTGCAATCTGGTAGAAGGTAGGTCTGGAGCTGCTGACTGGCTTTCTCTGCCATTCCCTGGAGAGAATCTACGGAGAATAAAGTACACAGTAAGGTAAACACACAGGGAAGTTGAATCCACAGATTCAGATCATTTCTGTCTATACTTATTCCTGAAAGTTTTTCAGCAGAAAGACATCTAGGGGCTCCAAGAGCAGCAGTGACCCATGAACCACGCTGGCAGTTTGACCCGGAGGAAAGCAGACTTCAGGGAGGCAGGGCTCCAGGCATAATGTCTCCAGTTTCAGTGATGATTCCCATATTTCAAGCTTGTCATGAAAGCAGAGGCCCACCCCTGTGGGCTTGGATGATGAGGATGTCAGTGCACTGGGGAACTGGCTTTAAAAGTCCTGCTCCTAATTCCAGTCCCCACACAGACCTAGATTCTGGGGTGAGCCCGAGAGGAGGGGGGCGGGCTCTGAAATGACTGCATTACTTTTCCTACCAACCCATTTCAGGTTCATGTTAGACTACAGTTACAAATGTGAAACTATAAAACTACAAAAATGTGATATTTCTTGCACGTGAGAATTATTTAACTGAGAACCATGCCGACTGCATAAAGTGGGAATGAATGCAGGTGGTGGGGTGTTTTTTTTAAGGAAATCAGAAGAGCTGTGCTATTGTCAGGGGGACACCACTAAGAGGATAGAGCGACGGGCATGGCAAATCCAGGGTTTCCGCTTGGTAGGGAAAGAGGTGGTGCTTGATCTGTTTCCTGAAGCCTTTGTAGGACTCACTCTGGCCAGGATGGTGGAGGAAGACATGGTGTGAGAGCACAACATCAAAAGGTCACAGCATTCTGGGGAATGGAGGGGGCCTTGAGAGTTTGAGCAGAGCTTAGAAAGGAGTGGTGGGACATGGGTCGATTTTGAAAGGCCTTGAAAGTTGGACTAAGATGATAAAGTTTATTTAGTAGGTAACTAGTGTCTAAGGAGGAAGTCGCGTGGATAATCCTTGGTTTGGAATAGCTTTGATCATACTATTGAAGCTATTGTTTCCTAAAGAGTGATCCCAGACCAGCAATATCAGCTTTACTTGGGAACTTGTCTAAAATGCACATTCCTGGGCCCCACCCCAGCCTGTGTGTTTAAGAAGCCCTCCAGGTGATTATGATGCACGCTTCAGGATTAGTGGAGGTAAAGGGGAACATGCTTTTCCTATGAGTCACCTGATGAAACTTGAACGTATCATCTTCAGATGTTTTAAGCCAAAGGTAATGCAGCCAGCTGTGTGCTAACAGACTGCCCACCCCCAAAACAGAAAAAGTAGAATTTATCCCTTCATGTAAGAAACATATTGAAGTGCTGCTTTTTTCTTCTTTGCTGAAGCTCACACAGACTATGCAAAACACACTCCCAACCTCATCAATTTTCCAGAGAAACAAAGCAGGGAAAGTGACGTAGAGCTAATATGAAGCCACAGGCTCCACCCACCCCCAGACTCTCCTGATTTCTCTCAGGCCGGAGGCCTTCGTTACATTAGACTGCACTCTGGAGGCCTGCAGGTAGCTTCAGATAGCATTTCTGCATGTGGCTGTCACTCAGAGAGACATTAATGTGACTTTGGATTTCTTTGAGGCTGGTTTCAAAGTTTTCTCAAAATGTTCTTGATTTGATGCCCATGAGATGTTGGCGAGGAGCAAGGGTGGCATGTTCAGGAATGCCAGGGCCTCTGCAGGCAGGCAGGTTTAGCAGAAAATCCTTCTCTGCGTCCTGCCAAACTTTAAACATGCTGGTACATGGAGCTGAGGCTTTAGATCCAGGAGCTCAGAAGTCTTCCTGCCCTAGAGCAGCATCCTGTGCTATGGAGGCAGGACTGGGGAAGAGAGAGCCTCTACCCTCCAGGTAAGCGTCAACCAACATCATGGTCTCGGTCAAATACACAGTGGCTCTGACCACAGGTTTTCCAAGTCACTGACCCATGTACATTTTGTTGCATAGATTTCTTGTGAATGCCATCAGCTGCTTCTGGCATTTAGAGGGAACTCTATGCCATGAGAACTCCCTTCAGTTTCTTCCTTACTAGATGTTCCTGTGGTCCTTAACACTTCCAGAAATGGGCCACACATTATTTTCAAGAGTGTAAAGCATCAGAGTGTGAGTGTGCGGGACACTCTCACATTCTAAGCATGGTCTGACCACCAAAGCAGGACTGCAAGGAATTACCTGAGAACCAGTCTTGAGCCTCTTAGCAGATTACCGATCTCACTTTGTAAAAAGGATCAGAGGGGCAAGAATAAGGTTAGAATGGTGGGGAGCACTTCTTTGGAGAGGATCAGGTGGCTGTTATGAGCTCCACTGCCTTCTGTTAAATAGCACAAAATATTCGTGTCATTGTAGGTAGGGATTCTTTGCAGAGTCAATTATATTGTACATCTATAGACCAGGGTTTCTGCACCTCAGCTCTAATGACATTTTGGGCTGGATAATTCTTGGTTGTGGGGCCCTAGGTGTGCATTGTACGATGTCTTGCAGCAACCCTGCTCTCTGCTCACTCTATGCTAGTAGCACCTCCTCACCCCAAGTTGTGACACTCAAATGTCTCTGGACATTGCCAATGTCCCCTGGTAGTTAACTCTTGGTCTAGAATCTATTGTCTTTGACAATTGTGTGCACGTATATATATATATAGAGAGAGAGAGAGTGTGTGTGTGTGTGTGTGTGTGTGTGTGTGTGTGTGTGTGTGTGTTACAATAGCTACTTGCTTACTGGACAGAAAAATGAGAAGGCAGGTCTTGACCTCACATGATTAAGAAATCTTATAAAGCTAGTTGTAGGAATGGAGTGTCAAAGATCACTTTCCTTTGCCTTCTGTGGCACCTGCTTTGCCGCAAGCCCCCTCCGCGTGGGTTGTTTTAGAGTTAGCTGAGACATTCAGAGCCACACTTCTGGAGTGGAGTGGAGGGGGAGGGGGTGGACTTGTGGTCTATAGGTTAGACTGCTAGAAGTTGAGAAGGGAAGGAAACAGATGGAAGGGCCAGACTTTCTGGTGGCAGTGACTGGTTTTCTCTAAAGTGAGGACTGAGATTCACATTGTAAGTTTTTAAAAGGAAATATTCCAGAAGGACAAAGTTGAAGATTAGGCCTCCATTCCAGCACCAGGTATAGTAAATGGGGCCCTAGTGAAGAAGCTAACTTTAATTGTCACTGAATTATTTCTCCTTGAATTATGGGGACTGTCAAATTCAATGTAAGTAGTAAGTGTTCTCTGTATTTTAAGTCTGTGGGGTACCCCATTCTCTTAGCTCTCTTACCATTCATGGCCTGTGTGCTGGTGCTGGGAGGCATTAAGGAATGGAACAGACAGAAAAGGAGAGCTGGTTAGTGAAGCCATCATCTCTCAATGTCATGCCCTCCTTCCTCTGTGACACTGGGGCTGGGACACTTTGTTTCTGCTTTGCCAGCTGGTTCCTTGTTGGGCTCTGACAGTAGGGGGTCCTAGAGGGAGTCAGGGAGCCTACAAGGCTGGGGGAGGTGGGAGGGCTTGCTTCATCCAGTTTGCTCCCTTTGCTCTGTGTCCCCTGGGCAATGGTTCACCTTTAGCAACAGGTGGTTTAAGTAGCTGCAGCAGGTTCCAATCTGCAAGTTTTTTCCTTCTACCCCACACCAGCTTACCAGCTTTATGGAGAAAACTCCCCACTGCTACCAGTGATGCCAGTAACTAGCTGGACAGTGCTGCCACCTTGGAGATTCATGTTTTAATTCCATTTCTAAGCTCCTGTGGCATCAGTGGTGGCTGGGAGTGAACCTTCTTCAGAGCTCTGAGTCAGAGCTCTGCCAGCCCCAAGCTTCTAATAACCCAGGTCCCTCTCTTTACCCACCCTCCAACCCCAGGGGTAGCAGCTGCTTTCTATGTTTGCTATATCCGAGTCACCTTGGTTTCTCCTTTTGTCCTTTTAGTCCTTTAATACATGTTTAACCACTCCTCAAATCACTTTGTTAAAATTACCGATATATTTTTTGTTTTGCTGGCTGGACCTCGACAGGAGCAAGGAAATGGAGGTTTATCCACAACATCTCTCTGATGAGACTGGCATAGTGACAGCAGTTCTGCCTCGAGGCATTTGGTGACCCCAGAGTGTTTCCAGCAAGACCAGCAGCAGAGCAGGCGCAGGACTTTCTCGAGAGGCTGAGAGTGGCAGGCAGGAGCATGTGATGCCTGGAACCACCTGCCAAGTGGACAGACTGGAAGGCCCCGTGGGAAAAGCCCCCTCTATCCCAAATCTATGGGGAGCTGTAGGTAAGCTTCTATTTTCTTCACAACAAAATAGAACCACATCAGATAGAGAAGAAAATATCAGCGTAAATTGTATACAATATAAAAAGATGCGTCTTATGAAACTTAAGTTCAGTTTTATGTACATGCAGGCATGTGTACCCTGGTGTGCAATAGAGAAGGCCTTTTCTACTGTGGGTCTGAAGTATAAAAAGAAAGAATAGGCGAAGGAAGGCTGACAATTAGGACTCATGTGAAATCATGAGTTTTCTGTGCTTTTTTGTCTTTTTTATACTTCCTAGAAGGTTGACCTGGGCAAATGGCTGATAGTCATTCAGTCTTAAGGGCTCCTCATGCACTGAGAGAACTCTCTGTAGGAACTTCCAGGGCTTGCAAGGCCTGAGGGCCCCCAGCCAGGCCTTGGCCCCTGGACCCTGTACGTCAGTCCTTGTGGGAGCTGCTGGCTTTCTATTCCCCTCCCATTCTCCCTCTGCATTTAAACCATCACATGCTCATCCCTCCAGTGAGTGCAGGGTCAGGATCTACCCCCTAATCTACCACCAAAATTATGCCAGCTCTTTCATTTAGAAACATGTCATTTGAAATGTCTCAGGTCCTATGTTGAATATTATTGGACTTTACCCAATCCAGTGTTTCCTGGACCTTTGGGATTAGTTTTCTCCTTCTAATAGGATTCAAGTCCTGCTAACCACACACACAAACACATGTACACACACTCATTAGTACAATTCCAGGCAGCAAGTGTCTGAATTTAGACCTTCGAGTACCAGCACCAGCAGAATGCACACCCCCCCCACCTCAGGGTGTCATCTAAAATATCTGCTCAGAGACTGGCTGCATTTGGGCAGGAAAGTGGGAGCAAAGTCTCAAACCTGGTTAAAAATAAAAGGGCCTAGACATACCCTAAAAACTGAGTGAGCCATTCTTCTGGAACTTATTTTAAAAGGATCCAAAATGCAGGTTCCTGCTGTGGTTTAAGTTTTCACTGATAAGCTCCTACCCCAGGCCAGCTACTCCAACTTACCAGCCTCTGGCCCTATGATAACCCTGAATTCCTCCAAGGGCTTCAGCAGCTCCTTGACATCCAATCACACATTTTGGGGCTGAGCTGGACTACATTGCTCTCTTCTGAGATTTTAGAAGCTCTTTCATGCTAGGGATAAGAAAGGAAACAGTTACCTTAAGTGCGATTAATGAAGGGTGCAGAAAAGTCCATTCACAAAAGAATGGAAAAGGAAAGAGATTATTTGTGAGTTCGCTAGGTTCTTTCAGACCCTATAAATCTGTAGTAACTTTTAAAATTCCAATTCTGTGCTGAAAGTTGGATGAGATGCGTAGAGATGATCTGATCTAACATCGCAGGCAGGAAAAATAAGAACCAAGGAATTTAAATGACTTATCTCAGCTCATTTAACTGGTTATCAGCAAAGCTGTTAGACACAGCATTGATTTCCAATAGATAATTTGTCTTAGGAACGTCAAATATAATCCATTGTTAAGCAGCACACCATATGGTAGGGGGGGCTGTAATTTCATAAGCATTTACTTGGCATTGAACATTTAATTAAAAATTTGCATCAACTAGAAAGCTCCTAATGGAATATCTGGCTCAAGCTTCAGATGGCTTACCCTCACAATCCACCAACCTAATGAAAAGGGACATTGTTACCCAAACTGGTAGAGACACAGCCACAACACAGTCTCCTTGCTCACATGGGTGCATGTGCAGTTTTGGATGTAGGTGTGTTTATACCAAAATGGGATTTTCAGGAAGTGAAGATGATAGACCTTCGAGGCTTTATAAGAGCTTAAGAAATGGCATGATCTCAGCTGCCTTGTTGGTCTTTAATACAGGATTTTAAATACCATTACATGTTAATACATTATTCAGTCAGAGAAAGGAGATACTGTATATGGGGGTCACAAGCCGAGTGCTGGTCAGATTTTAATGTCAACTGGTGAGCTTGTTAAAAATCCAAGTTCAGATTCAGTAAGTCTGGGTGGGGCTGGAGATTCTGCCTTTGTAACAAGTACCGAGGTGATGGAGGTGCTGATGCTCCATGGACCATACTTTGAGTAGCACAGACCTAGTAGGTTTGTATGTGCAGATGAGTAGTGGAGAGACTTATAGGCCCTGGAGATGAAAGGACAGGTACCTATGTCTTGGGTTTGCTACTTACTAGATAAATAATCTCAGGAAAATCCTTGAGCCATTTTGAGCAGTAGTTTTCTAATGAGTAAAATGAAATAATACTAACAATAGTCACTCCAAGCAAATAAGAAAATACATGGACAAGTGGTTTTGTAAAAGCCAGGCTGTATAAACAATCGCTAGCTATGGATATCATCTTGCTACGTATCTAATACGAACTCTTAAGGGTGGATACTTTATGGTTACTAGTTAGGGAAAAGTTCCTCAAAAAAACTCGGAGAGTGAATTTCTCTCTCTCTCTGCACTCTGTCATCAAGTTTCCAATAGTTTGGTGGAGAGAAAGTGCCCTGCAGGAAGTGGCTAATGTGCCAATAAGCACAAGAACACATTTAACCATTATGCATTGTGTTTGGTCTTGTTGAGATTTAATTCAGCTGGTGATTGTCATAGACAGCAACGTAATAGTCATATCCTAACAGAGATTGTAGTGCACTCTATTCACTTCATGATAGACTCAGGGCTTTGGAAGTCTTTCCAGACAATGAAAGGCCTTGAAAAGATGCCACTGCGGGCCGTGCACACACATGGTGTGTACAAGCGAACTTCTGTGTGGGGAATGGAAATCTCACAGCTAAGCCAACCTGGGGGCTCTGTTGGTCAGGTCTTCCTTTTCTCCCCTGGCAAGCCAAGCAGAAAAGTGAATTCCTGTGGGATAATCCACAGGATGCCTCTACTAGGTAAATAGCAGGCTTGTAGAAAGGTGTCTGTCCACTTCTTCCCTATTTATATCACAGATGGTTCTCCTGCAGCATTTTCAGCCGCTAGTGAATGCTGATGTAAGGGATAGATGCATCTGTTATGCTGCGGACCCCTTTCTCTCCCTTCTCCTTCCCCACCGCACCTCCCACCCCTGACTGGACACTGGAATACCATTGAAATAGAGACAATAAGATCACTCCAATTTACAGTCTGTCCTATTTCAATGGAGTGGAAATGGTGTCATAATAATAGCTTTCAACAGGCCATGCAACTAATGGAAATGGGGCCATACTTTATTCTGAGTGTCCAGGTAACAATGTTTCACTCACAAAACAATGCATCAGCGATGAACGCTGATGTTCAATGTTTATTTTATAAAGCTACATGAAGAAGAAAAGCAAGATTGACAATTTCTCTTAAACTGATAAAGACAGATTATCTCTAGGAAGTGCTTTAAAAAGTACAGGTATTTGTTCTTATACCCATTGGGGAAGAGGACAGCCACAGTTAAATCTTTGTTCAAATCCCAGCTCCACCTCTTTCTAGTATGATATTGGGCAATTTACTTAACTTATTATACTTAGGTCTCTTCATCTGTAAAATAGGGGTGACAGCAGCATGCATGGAGTCATTGTGAGGCTCAAATAAGACACTGCACATGTATAATGTTTAGGACAGGACATGGGACATAGTTAAAAGGATGCTAACAATTCTTTCTATTATTGTTGCCATGCCAACCCACTGACATCCCAATAGCCCAGCTGTACATGTTCTCTGGGTCCTGGAGCGTTAGAAGCAATTTCTAAGGTCTTGCGGCTGTCTGGGTTCAGTCAATATTGATATTCATAATCATAGCAGCTACCAATAAGGACAAGCCAGAGCTAGCTCTTTTACATGTGGGAATTCTCAGGGCAACCCTAAAATGTATTACCTTCATATACAAATGAGGAAACCAAGGTTTAGAGACGTACCTGGTGGTTGTAGAAATGAGATTGAACTTCCAGATGTCTAATCTTTGTGCCCATGGTCTGACATGCAAATTAGCACAAATTCTAAAGGCCACATGGCTCACACCTGCTTAGACTTATACCCAGCAGCTATACACTGCTGGAGTGTTTGGGGACTTTCTGGGGAGCCATATTTTTCTTCTAGAAAGCAATAGAATTTTGGAAGTTTCCAACATCTGTGTATAGGCAAACAATTCTTTCTTTCTGAAAGGGAAGTTTCTAATAGTCCCTCAGATGTGCTTTGACTTGTAAAGAGAAAGTTCCAATAGGTTTCACGTTGATAGGGAAGACATCTCTGCCCTCCTCAAACATTTATCTGTGAGTCTTCCCTTCATGCATCAGAGCAAGTAGCCACAGTGTGGTCTTAGAAGGCTCCCAGGGGCCCCAGATCCAATCACTGCTATCTATTAATCAATGCCCGAGTCTCTTCAAGGCAGTGCAAACCCAGTCTGTTATCACAGATTATGTCAAACACAGAAAAGCAGCAAAATGTTGTACCATACAGGCAGGCTTTGTGACACTAAAAAAAATCATGTCTTTTGAGCTCAGTAGACATGCAGTCTGGGTCAGCATGGGCAAGTTTCTTCCAAGTTCCCCAAGCCTCTTTAATATCAGTGTAATAATATTTGTTTCATGGACCATTGCAAAGATCGAATGAAATAACATTTCGAAAGCACTTAACTCAGTGTTTGAAATATAGCAAATGCGATAACAGTAACTATTGCTATTGCTAGTAACTTTCCAGATATGTTCTGGAACGCTCGGGGGGGTGAGGGAGATAGGAAGTGGGGAGAAGGATGCTAATAGGGAGACGCAGGCTTTTCAAAATAGTTGACCCTTCTCCTTCACCCACTCGTGGTGAGCCCAGCTGTGTATGATGCTTCACTTTGATGGGGGGCATTTTCTGAGTGTGCAACACTTATCCCCTTAAGCAGCTGCCCTAGCTGACTGAGGACTATCCACCTCTTCTCTTTTGCAATGACTTAAGTTAGGCTTTCACCCACTTTTCTCCATCAGATTAGCCCTTGAAAGGTCACCAGTGATGTCCACTTGCTTAATCCAATGGTCCTTAATGAATTCTCAACTTAACCAACCAATTGCATTTGTAACTTGGATCCAATTGAATCTATCCTTGAATTATTTCTTTCCTATCTGGCTACATATTCTTAGTCAGTTTTTGCCGATTCTTTCTCATCTCTTGGACCTCTTCAGTGTTTGACTGTTCCAGGACTCAGTCTTTCTTCTTCTTCTTTATTCTGTCTACATTCATTGCTGTTGGTAGTTGCACTCCATTTAATTGCTTGACCCCCATTGCACCTCTAGTCTCAACTACTCCACTGAATTGCAGACATATTTCTCCACCTGAATGACTAATAGACATTTCAAGTTTAACTTATTTAAATTAAACCCTTCTGACCTCCAACAACCCTATACATGCTCCTGTGATGGGTTTTTTATAACAGCAAATTGTACCAGTTGCCTATTCTACCAGTTGTTCATGCCTGAAACTTCAGAGTAATCTTAGCCTTCTTGCTTTTTATTACATGACACCTCCGCAAAGCTCTTCTCCTCCTTTGAAATAGATTCTCACTCCATCCAGTTCTGAATATCTGTACTCCGTCTACTCTGGGTGATCACCTCTCACCTGGAGTATGGCAACAGCCTTAAGACTGAGATGCTGCTGCAGCCTTGCCCATCGACAGCACACAGTTAAGTAATGCAGATTCTTTAGGCAGCGTTCTTAAAAACTGAGTCTCAGGGTAAATGCCCTGGTCTTTGCAATGGCCTGCTTCTCTGATCTATTTTCCTACCCCACCCCCTCCCCCTGATCTCGCTCCCCCAGCCTCTTGCTGTTCTTCACACTGAGCATCCTTGCCTTAGAGCTTAGGCTTGCTGCCTCTGTGGTTTGGAATTCTCTTTCCCCAGACTTTCTCACTTCCATTATGTTTCTGCTCAAATATTGCCTTCTCAGAGAGGCCCTAAAAACTCTATCTAATATACCCCCCATCAACTCTGTCTTTGTACAGTGCTTTATTCTTCTCCGTAATAGCTGATGTGTTGTATGCTCATGTTTGTTTGTTCATTTTCTATCTCTCTCCATTAGAACAAAGCTTTCCAAAGGTAGTGACTTTATCCAGTCTGTTCACTGCCCTGTCTTTGATACCTAAAACAGTGCCAGGCATATGAATGAGTGAACGGATGGGTGAAATGAAGGCATGTGGCAGAAACTGGCTAGAGACCCATACAACCTATTTCGTATTTCTGGGTATGTGATTAGTTTAACATTGACCAGCAGCTTAAGTCTAGGTGGTAACCGTGGTAACCATGCCTGGTTTTCAAACATGAGAGGCATGTATTTTACTGTTCAATTTTATTGAGACCATATTTTGAAAATGTCAAAGCCAGAGAACAAAGGAAGTTAATTACTTGAACCACCATGTGGAAAGCGGCCTACTGAACTGCACTGGATGTATATAAGCGAGGAAAATACCCCATGTTGTATTACACCTCCCAGAGGTGGGGGATGCTTGTTATAGCAGTCAGCCTCTCCTCTCCTAACTTCACAAAATCCTATTAGAGCTAGAAAGTATTTAGATAAAAAGTAATATAACTGAAAATACTGAAGCTCAGCAAGATTATGTGTGGTTTGTGCCCTAAGGAAGGGTTGCCAGATAAATTACTGGATGCTCAGTTAAATGTTAATTTCAGATAAACAATGAATAATTTTTCATATAACATTGCATGAAACATACAATAAAAATGAATTAGTTGCATGTCTGAAATGAAAATTTAACTGTGCACCCTGTATTTTCATTTGTTAAATGTGTCAGTATTAGTCTAAGGGGACTTTATAACAGAGTCTGGAATCTAAATTAATTACCAATCCAACTTCCGTGCAATTAGTCTACCCCCAAAAATCACTAGTTCATAAATGTCAGGCAGCAAAAACTCTTAAATTTACATCCTCTATCCCCTGCTTACAAAATACCTAACAACATTCGGAAACCTTGAGAATCCATTCTTCTAGCTCTTTTTCCCAGGAGAGAACCGTGGTTTGACTACGGGGTACGGCCTATGGCTATTTCTAATTCCGTGCACCACACAGCTCAGCTTCAGTATTAATATCCAACCACTTTTCATTACCAGCAGAAGTAATTATAACTAGATAATCCCACTGATGAGATGATAGGGTCAGTTTAAAGGTTAGTTCTGTAATTTAAAAGTGCTATAAAAAATTCATTTGTTCTCGATGCTCATTTCCCACCAGAAATCGCAAACCTCAATGGAGCTTGGGTAATCATCTCCATGGCAACTAGTTACCACCTTCGCCGTGGAATGAGGACTGTGAAATTCCCAGGAAAAGATCCAATATTTAAATAGACCTTGCTTTCAAACCAATAAAAAAAATGAAACAAATATTCACAAAATGGAAAAATATGTATGTAGAAATCTGAAACTGAATGGCTTTCAAAATATTTGCCATTTTTATGAGGACATTATGAGAAGAACTAATAATGGATCACTTTATGAAACCCAAGCATCCTAAATTTTCTCTTATAGTAACCTGCACTCAATAATGACAACTTTAATTCGTGAAGAGTTAAACAGTATACAATTATGAGGCATAAGTTAACTTACAGTCAGACGAGTGGAAGTTGGAAATGACCAAATAGTTCCAAAAAATGCATTACTTATTGCCATACTTCTCACATATGCATTTAAAATGTAAGTGTTTTACTTTGGATTTTAAAGGATTTTACAAGTACAGGATTGTGCTTTAGACCAGGGATTGGCAATCTACAGTCCAATTCTTGTCTACTAGCTGTTTGTAAAAATAAAACATTTGGAACACATCCATACCCATTCACTTACTCAGTCTCTCAAGTTTCTTTTGCTGTAGAGTGGCAGAACCCCGTAGTTGCAATGGACCGTAGGGCTTACAAAGCCTAAAATATTTACTCTCTGGGGTTTTACAGAAAAAACTTGCCAACACTTGCTGTAGACCCCACAGGATCTGTTGCGGGACACCTTCTTCCTTAAAGTATTTTCATTTGAACATTAAGGCCCGTGTTTTTAAGTGTACGTTGGACAATGTGCCAGGATGCCCCCAAAGTTGTTCTGAACCTACTAAAAATTTGCAAAATCTGGATGATGGGATTAAACCCTGTTCTGAAATCCTAAACTAAAATGGAGAAGGGATTTTTCTCGCTAGGATTCTGAAAAACAGATGATTAATTCTGAAGTCAGAGATGTGGGACTCACAGAAGGAGGCTGAAAAGAGACAAGAGTGGCAAATGAGGAAACAGAACCCAAGGACCGACTGTAGCGAACCTGGCTCTTTCAGGGAGTGCACTATTCGCCACTTGCATTGAGTATGCTAACATCCCAATAACCAAAGCAAGCTTCATGGTTGAGCCTAAAATCAAAGGGTAAGGAGGTAATGGAGGAAGTATAAAATCACATTGCAAAAGGCATGGACACTGGGCGGGGAGAGGAAATGAGGCCATTAACTCAGTCTACCATTCTAACACAGCCTGTTGGCTAATGCGTTCTACAGAAATTTCTCTGCCTCAGCTCTCTCCTCAATCAACCTCTCGTAGACAGATACGTTCACTCTTGCCCAGCCACCTCTCCGTTTCCCCAACTGAGGACATAATTTCTAAAAAATACTCTACCTATTCATTGGAAAATGAGTATTTTCACTTAACTCTCCTAACAGGAGGGAGGTAGCGACTCCTGACTTGTAAAGTAAGAATTTATCAACTCGGCGTCAGCAAACTTGCCAAAAAAAGGAAAACATTACATTTAACATTTTCTTAACTTCATGATTTTTATAGTCTGAACCTAAAAGCCTTAGAAAGAGTTTAATTTATTCTACCTTTGCCAAAGCTGTGGGAATTCAAAAAGAATATCACATGCCTCTCTCTCCTTTATTCCTTCATCATTCAATTTTCAGAGTTGATGAACTAGTGAAGGTGACTGGAAATAGTTTGGATCTGGCACTGGGGTCTGTTCACAGAAGCTGTTTTACCTCTGTGTGAAAATACCACACTGCATGTGGAGGTGGGAAGGGAAGGGAAAGGGTAGATAGAGGAGAGGAGTGGAGGAGAGAAAAGGAAAGGAAGACTGTCATTCAGCTCCAGTGAAAATGCTAATTTTTACATTCCTCCCTGGCAGTGACAGTCTTAAAATTCTGATTTATTGTGAGGCTCCCACTGGCCTGGCCAAGTGCCAAATGACTGCAACATTCCGTGGCTATCTCAATCAATTTATATCTACCTCGAGCAGTTCCCATTCTCACTTGGATTCAAACCAAAGGCAATCATCTGTCTGCTAAGTTTGTCCAAGTTTTTGCCTTTTCTTCAGCTGAGAGCTCTCTGGTCTGAACTGGAAGCATTCTATCCGCTCAGCCAGGAGGCGTGGCATGGCCCACGGTCTCCACACAGAACAAAGGGCAAGAAGCTGCTTGGGTGAGTGACCCTGGCAAAGCGAACCTGAACTCTAAGAAGCCAGGCTAGATGACTCCTCTGCCTGCTGTCAAGGAAAATGAGCCTTGTGTTGTCATTTTAAATTACCCATGTAGTTCAAGTTCAATGAGCCTTTCACGGTCCTTGTATCACCACCATATTCCATGACTTTTTTGGGTTTGTGGCTGGAATGTAATCAACTTAATTCTCTGTGTTCTTGAATGGCCCTTTGGACCAAATTCTGCTGTTCAAGTGAGCACCAAGTGAGGACATTGCTGGGTGGTAGTGTGAGAGTTCCTTGAGGATGAAACAGAATTAACTTTCTTTTTCTACCAGCCCTCTTAATCAGAATCTTTGTACCACTGAGTCTGGCTGGTTACATAAGATTAGATTCACCTAGTTCCTTACTGATTCCTGCAACAACACTCTTGTGGGTGTGGTAGGGGTAAAATAAAGCCAAGGCCTTAGCTCTTGTCTCTGGGGAGCTTAGATTTTCTTAAGGGAGGGTAAAGGCACACACGTAGAAAAAGAACCAATATTCCGGAGGCTGTCCATAGTGAGAACAAATGAATACTCTGGGAAATAACTTTTGGAAGAGTTGAATGATGTCAGTGTTTTTCAGATACTTTTTTTTTTTTTTGATAATAGAAGATGCTGACTAGTGAATTTTTGCTTTTTATTTTATTTGTTTATTTATTTACTTATTACTTATATTGTTAACACTATTACAGATATTGCTACCACCCCTTTGCTCGCCTCCGACCCCCCTCCCCCCGCCCACTTTCCTCTGGCCGTCAACCACACTATTGTGTGTGTCTATGAGTTATGCATATATGTCCTTTGGCTAATCCCTTCACCTTTAATTCTATGACAATGTTTTTCAAATGTAACCTTGCAGAACAGCACTGGATATAAAATAGATAAAAGTTGTCCCCTTGAAGTATCCTTACCCTTGTCCCTCCTGAAATTTGAAGGGTGGAGGTGCTCCCCCAGCCAGGCTCCTGAACCGCCTTGCTACACTGCATTTATTAGTTATTCACAAGTGTCTTCACTACTATGAACTCTAAAAAGACAAGCACTTCCATTCCTCCTGTACCCCTAGGGCAGGATATGGCAAATAAGGCCAATGAGTTCAGCACTCCCCACCCTCATTCCAGACAGATGTTGCTTATTGATCACAAATCCCTTTTACCGTGGCCTAGACTGAGCTTCAAACCCCCCCTCCCAGGGCTCTGGCCTGCCATCACCAAGCTATTGTGTTGACAAAGGAAAATAAATTGATTTGCCCTTCCTGTCCTATTATTTAACACAGTGCCAAGCAAATGTCAGATCAAGTGATTAAAAGAAAAATAAGACCTTATTTTCGTAGAATGGTGAGTAAAACGTAGCCACATATTCACAAGAGATGTAATGTAGTAAGAAATAAACATAAAACATTTCTGTATCTTGACACTTCCTTTGCTCCTGAAATGTTTCATATTCTTCTGATCATTTCCCCTAATGCTACGAATTGGACTCCTCCCGCTGCATTGAAGGAGGGCTGCACACTAACGCTCACTCACACAAATGTTCTTGGCACCCATGACGACTTTGCTTTGCATTGCTGCAATCATGCAATTTTTTTTTTTTTTACTATTAAATTTAAATCACTGTCAAAGTAACAAAGCAATGGGTTTCTACCTGCTCTTGAATAACAAACAACACTTGGATATTCATATTATCTTTCAGTTTGTAAAAGATGCCTAAGAACTCAGACCCAAATGACACCAATTTATTGAGCAAGTATTAAGTGCCAGGCACTTTGCAAGTGTTTATTGAATTCATGAATGAAAGAGTAAATTATGCCAAGTTACAAAATATTTGTTCCTTTTTAAAAGAACTCAGTCAACTGTGCAAAACAGATTATTAAACATTGAATGTCTACAGTGTACTTTTTTCCACCTCTTTTCTACTCATTTAGGATACTCCGTTGGTTTTTAATTGCCTTTTTCACCTACCTAATCCACTTGGCATAATGCTTTTAATTCTCTGAAACCTAATTCCATGTTATATTCTCTAGTGAATCTTTCAAATCCATGTCTACTAGCAGAATTTAATGTCATTTCATCTCTGTTCCCTTAATAATTTGTTCATTGTTCAATTATTGCAGAGGATACCTTTAATTATGGTTAATAATTTATGTTTCTTTTCCCCAATCAGATCCTTCAGGGTGAGAACTACATTTTTCTTCATTTTTAAAAAATTCTTACCATTGAGAGTCAGCCCAAATTATATTGTAATCTGGTCTACACAGCAGTGACGAGACCAAGGGAGAACTGAGACTCAGAGGGTCTCAGATACCTCACAAGAGCTGTGTGATTCATAGCATGCACGTAACAGTATTCACAATTGAGTGGAATGCAGAGTCGCCTGTGGAGATAGTCATCATGGAGGGAGTATACATAATATGTCAGGGGAGCAATCAGTACTGTGGAAAGGGCAATTTAGACAGAAGACATTTCATAAGAAAAATAATGAGAAAAGCACATGGAGAGTTCATGAAATGGAGAAAAACCCCTTTAACTCAGAGTATGGCCTGATTATAAGAAAGAATGAGTTTAGAAAGTTCATAGAAGTCCTCGAATTAATGCATTCGACAATATTTTTACTGAGTACCTACAATGTCCTAGGCACTTTTCTAGTTGCTGGAAAACAGTAATGGACAAATCCTTGGCTAAAGGATTTGGATTTAACTCAGGAGAGATTAGAGAGCCAGAGGAGGCTGAAAACCCGCAGACTGTAGGGCAGAAGGCAATGAAACAGCAATGCTCCTTCCAGGGCTTCACCTGAAGGAGTGGCTCATCACATTACACAGGAAATGCTGTGCAGGGCAAAGTTGTTTTCAGATCCCTCGCTGATCAGGAAGTGACTTTCTGCCACAGAGCATACATAACCCTGCCGACCTCTGCTGTTTGTCAGAAAGTGCTCTTTCCTGCAGATAACAGAGACACCAGGCAGAAAGCTCCAGATAGCAAGTGAGTTGCATAAACAATAAGCAGACAACATTTGAAACAAGGCTGAGCATTTAAAACACACCACCAGTCTTTGGCAAAGGGTATTAATAAATAAAAAAAAATCATGTATTTTAAAGTAAACTTTGAGCAGACACAAATGTAAGCAACTGAAGTTGCTCCATACATTCAATGATGACCCCTAAACCAAGACCTAGTGAATTCCAGACCGGAGAGCATAAGATGCAAACAATGCAGGCTAGGCATAAAGAAGGAAGAAGCTACACTGCCCTCTAATATATAAAGAACTCTTACAAATCAACAGTTAAAAGAACAAATGACCAAATGTAAAAGCTGGCAAAAGATTTGATTAGACATTTCTCCAAAAAATGTATTCATGGATAACAAACATAGGGCAAGATGGTCAACATCATTTGTCACTAGGGAAATGTAAACCAAAATCATAATGAGATATTACTTCACCCCCACTAGTCACACCCATGAGGATGACATGATGATAATAGTAATAATGACAATAAAAATGGAAAATAACAAGTGTTGACAAGGGTGTGAAGAAATTGGCATCATGTACCACAGAGAAACTTGACCACAAATGTTCATAGCAACATTAATCATAGTAGTCAAAAAGTGAAAACCAAAAAACCAAAAAGTAGAAAATCTCTATCAGATGAAACAAAGTATTTGTTCATACAATAGAATATTATTCAGCCATAAGAAGGAGTGGGATACTGAGACATGCTACAACACTGATGAAGCTTGGAAGCATTATGATAAGTGAATGAAGGCAAACACCAAAGGGCACATATTGTATGATCCCCTACTGGAAATTCCCTAATGCACAAGTATGAAGAGACAGAAAATAGATCAGTGGCTCCAGGGCCCAGGGGCAGAAGATGGGGCAGAAGATAGAGAGGATGGCTAATGAGTATGGGGCTATTCTGAGGGCTGATAAAATGTTCTAAAATTTTACAGCAGTGATAGATGTACAAATCTGTAAGTCTACTAAAAACCACTGAATTGGGTACTTTAAAAGGGTGAATTTTACAGTACGGGAATTATATCTAAATACAACTTATTAAAATATATCATTCTTATTTCAGAGTATAAGTTTGTTCTTTACAAATTCTTTCATTATATTCAGAAAATTTGGGGTTAAAAAGACTTCAAATGTTTGTTCTAGACCAGCTTCTACAAACTTACTGGAGTGTGTTACGATGACTAACCCTGGGCAGAGAGAGTGTGCTCCTCGCCCACGTTACTCAGATAAAGGTGAAGAAGCCACAGTCTAAACTGGGTCTATTGGATGCCAAAGATGAATCTCCTCTTTGTCCCTTATGCTCCTCTCAAATATACAATTCATGTATCTTGTTTTGTCCTGGAAAGAATGAGGCGGCTGTCTATGAACTAATACAAGGGTAGAACCTGGTATCAGGGCCACATGAAATATAGCAAGGCCAAAAAGTCATGGCTGAGGAAGAAAATACTTCAAATGCACAGGTCCTATAGCCTGGGACTCTATGTTTTGAGAAATACTGGTTTGGATAAAGAGTCTCTTCTAAAATTTATGCATGACAACATCCTGGACCAGAGCAAAAATGTATCTACTCTGCCTACTTACCAAGATAAAGGCTTAGGATTTGTGTGTGAAGGGTCACATTTGACATACAAACAGATGGACCTAGGAAAGAACCTTTTAGAAGTGAACTTCTTAGCAAATAGGGGATCTAATTTATTGCAGAAAAGAATTTATTAGACTCTAGTTTATATGCTTCAGATCAATCAAGATGAGAAGAACAACAGTTACTCCAGCTCATCTCACTTTTGTAATATTTCACTAAAATAAAAATTAACATAGCTTTGAACTTCTGAAGTTTTACCTGAAAACATATTATGAAGACAAGGTCACAAAAGATTGAGTCTCTGTTTCTAGTTCATTTTCAACATCTGGCTTAAATATAATTAATTTTCAGTTAAAAGTGATTTTTTGAAGGATCCAATGATTGAAGGGCTGATACTGAGGAGAGAGTTTTAGATTCACAAATATGGGTTCATAGATTATATAAAGCTACTTTTAATTAGGCTTGGTGATAATTGTGTTCAGTGGTACTTAAAGATTACTCTTAAGACTTATTTTAAATTGTGAAATGAATGGACACGTTTCCCAGAACTCCTTAAATATTAACAATGAGAACACTTTGGAGGTTTTAAATTACCTTCTACTCACAGTGCCAGAGCCACTTCCTGAACATGATATCAGATCATTCCTGACCCCTGCCTCCGTCTGTTTATTCTAAAATTATCAAATTTTACAACTTAAAGGGACCTGAGGGCACGTTATCCATCCACTTATTCTAATAAATACCATCCTAAAACAGAAATATTGCAAGTTCATTAGGTACACCTATCACTAAAATGAGTAGTAGTTATTAGGAAAAGTCCATTTGAATAGTTTTCTTTCTGGTACCATGTTTGATTCATCCAATATTTGTTGAGTACTTACTATATGCCAGGATATATTTTTGTTTATATGTTTTGCCTTTTTATTAAGGAGGTTACCCTGGCTGGTGTGTTTCAGTGGATTGAGTGCTGGCCTGCAAACCAGAGGGTCGCTGGTTCGATCCCCAGTCAGGGCACATGCCTGGGTTGTGGGCCAGGTCCCTGATTAGGGGCACGTGAGAGGCAACCAGTCGATGTATCTCTCACACATCGATGTTTCTTCCCCTCTCTTGCTCCCTCCCTTCCCATCTCTCTAAAAATAAATAAGTAAAATATTTTTTAAAAATTAAGGAGGTGAAATATCTACCCACCATCAAGTTGCTTTATTTTCCTCCTTTTCATGAAGCTACTATTATGCTGTTTGTTCATGATGACTTTAAAATGTAAACACACAATTATAGTCTGGTGGGGTTTTTTTCCTTTTGATAACAGCAACATCATTAATTAAGTTAGAATACCAAATCAAGATAAAATGAGATTTTTTAAATTCTGAAAGAATAAATATGAAAAATAACTACAAACATAACTCTTCTGTATACACAATTAAAATTCTTACATAATTTGTTAGTTCTAACCATTTTGGGGGGGTGGAGTCTTTAGCGTTTTGTATATATAATATGTCTGCTACAAATGGAGGTAGTTTTATTTATTTATTTATTTATTTATTTAGGATTCCTTTGATTTCTTTTGGATGATCTTTGATTTTGATGCATTTTATTTCTTTTTCTTGCCTAATTGCTATGTTTGGGGCTCCCAGTACCATGCTGAATAAAAGTGGAGAGAGCGGGCATCTTTGATTTGTTCTTATTTCAGAGGAAAATCTTTCAGTGTTTCAACATTAAATATGACGTGAGCTGTAGACTTGTCAGATATGGTCTTCAATACGTTTGGGTATGTTTCCTCTATACCCAGTTTGTTGAGGGTTTTATTATGAAAAAATGTTGCATTTTGTGAAATGCTTCCCTCCTCCCCCCGGCATCTTTCGAGATAGTCAAACGAAATCTTTCCTTTATTCATTTTGTCAATGTGATATATCACATGTATCGATCTGCATGTGTTGAACCATCTTTGCATCTCTAGAATAAATTCTGCTGCTCATAGTGTGTGATCCCTGTAATGTGCTGTTGGATTTGGTTTGCTAGAAATTTGTTGAGGATTTCTGATCTATTTCCATCAGGGATATGAGCCTGTATTTTTCTTTTCTTGTGCTTTCCCTGACTGGTTTTGGTATCGGAGTAATGCTGGCCTTGTAAAATGAGTTTGGGAGTGTTTTCTCTTTTTTGGAAAAGTTTGAGAAGGATTGATGTTACTTCTTTTTAAAATGTTTGATAGTATTCACATTTCCTTATATTACAATGATTTTGATAGCTGTATCTCAGTATAGTTGCTTTTCTTTGTTGTACGTATTTTAATTTTTTATTTAGAAACTATTTTATAGATCTATTCGTAGGCTTTAACAGACTGCTAAAGAGATCCGTATATACCAAAAAAAAAAAAAAAAAAAATGTTAAGAGCATCTACATTAGAGTGAGACAAAAACCAAAAACATATGGTTAGAAGTCTAAAAGGAACGGGACACTTGGCTACTTTTCTCCCAAATGTCTGCCATATAAAACTTTCCACGTGCTCAAGAATCACCTGGAGAATCTTATTAAAATGCTGATTCTGAATCATTGGACCTGACTGGCGTGGTGCCCTGGAGTTTGCATTTCTCAGTTCCCAGGTGAAGCTGATCTGCTGGCCCATGAATCATTCAGAGTGGTAAGGTTGTGAATCTTACCACAT
The DNA here is from genome assembly GCA_007922815.1 of Macrotus californicus. Lineage (NCBI taxonomy): Eukaryota > Metazoa > Chordata > Mammalia > Chiroptera > Phyllostomidae > Macrotus > Macrotus californicus. The sequence continues at coordinate 27,908 of VMDR010008930.1, forward strand.
TTTAGCTTCTTCTCTTTTAGAGCGTTTATCTATTTTCTTTCGCTCACCTAATACTAAGCCACAGATGGTATTTGTTTAAGCTGATACAAGTTTATGTCATCAAATTTAAGAGAGGGTGTTTTCCGACTGGCTGGCCAGACTACAAGCATCTTTCACCATCAGAAGAGCAAATATCTCTGAGAAGCTTCAAAGCAAAAAGCTGTGCCATTGGCCCAAATAATGAGCGTGAGGATTGTGAGTACCCTCTTCTTATCAGGGGCTCTAATAGGTTTTCCTGGTGAGGGATTTCAATAACAACACAAGCATAGTGTTGTTTAGCTGAAAGGGTTTTTAAATCAAACTGGATAATCACATCTTCTCCACTCCCTTTTTAGAAGGTCAGAGAATAGTAATGGAGGCTTTAAAAATGCTTTGTGCATTGTTCTCCTGAGCTAAAAGAATGGGCTTGATTAGGCAAATGGCCTTTATGTTTCCACACTTCCTATCATTGGAAACTTCTGGAAAGGAAAGATCATTATCAAGGCAATCAACCATTGTCACAGGTTAGTGGTCCCTGGTGGCTTTTCCCAAACCTTTCTCTAGGGCTTTGGTTTCCCAAAGAAAATTGGGAAACATCTGGTCTATCCAGCCCAACCTCCTCATACTGCGTTTGCAATCACATTCACTTTTGGCTTCAGCTAATCACAAATTTGTTCGTGCTGCAATCTTTAGAGACAGAACTCTGGAGCTTCTCTTCCAGACCAGTCTCTGGGTGTCTCATTTCTCTGATCATCACCGATTCTTTTCCAACTCGCTGAACAGCCCAGTCTCATAGGAGAAAGCGATTTGCCTCAACCACAAAATATGAGGTAGATTCAGAATTGAAAACAACAGGGAATTAAATTCCAGAAATTAAAGGACGCCCTGGACAGGGGTGAGTCGTTGGTACCTCCTCTTTTCATCCAGACACCAGAGCCTTAGTAACTGGAATGTCTGTGACCACCACTTCAGTCCAAGCTTCAGGTCCTGCCGCTCTCCATGTGGCCCAAAGTCCTCTGTGCCGTAGTCTCTGATTGTGTGAGAACCCTGCTAAAATATTCTATGATTCTCCATCTCCTGCAGTAAAAAGCCCTCCCTTAGTGGAGCATCTAAGGCCCTTGGTAACCTGCCCTTTCTCATAATTTCTTGCACTGTCCACCTTCAGTCAACTCGAACTGCTCATAGCTTCCCAAATGCCCTTGTTCTTACGATTATTTATACCCTGGCCGAGACTGTTTCTTTTTCCTCGAACATTACCTACCCCCTTATCTGCCTAAAAAATACCTGAATCTCTGAGTTGAGATTCTTGGTAAAAAGCCTTTGTTGCTTTTGCAAAGGAACATTATTTTTTCCTCACGCCCGTGTCTTGTTCACAGCATCTCTGTAACTCCTATCACAGTGCTCTACACGTTGTTTTGTGTCTATAGGACCACTCCACTAAACTCTGAGCCGTGGGAGCCCCTGGGCTGGGTGGATTCCTCTAATGCCCAGATTCCAGCACAGTGCCCATCATAGAGGAGGCACTTCCTCAGTGTCCGTTAAAGTGTTGATTGATTGTCTAGCTTATCTCTCTCTCTCTCTCTGACTCTGTCTCTGTCTCTGTCTCTCTCAAGTAACTGGAGAAAAAAGCTCATAAGAGAAGGCAACAATGTTGACATAACCAGATATGTGAAATAAAGGTTTGAGTCATCGCTAACATAATGAACAAAATGTAGAACTGGTTGTCTGTAAAAGGACACCCAAGCAGTGATTTTTCTTTCTCTGCCTGATGTAACTAGATAGAGTAATTTTACTTGACCCTCAGATATTATTTATTTTCCCCAAAGGTGGCTGGGCTCAATGTGTAGACAGGCATGTGGAATTTGGGAGAAAAGAATATGATTGGATTATTATTATTACTTGGCTGGTTTTTCTTATTGTTTCTCTCTGTATTCATAGATAAAGGTCCCATAGTTGATGGATCGACTTCCTTGAGACAGAGAAACTAAACTACCCACTCTGAATTTACAGTGTGCTATGTACGTTGCAAATGTGCTTTCCTGTGGAGACAGCTCGTGGAATTTCCATGTTTGAGGCCCCGTGCTACTCTGAAAGGTCATTGTTTATTTTGTCTTTAGCACCTTTGTTCTTTTTTAGGCATAGGTGTTATACAATATTATATTGCTTATGTTAGTTTCATGTGTACCATAAGTGATTTGACATCTTTATACTTTTACAATGCTCTTCTTTATTCTTAAAATCTCTACTTTTGTGAAATCAGAATTCACAGAAAGAAGAAAAGAAAATTGAGTAAGAAGTGTCCCTTCCTGTTGCTTCTTCAGCTCAGCAGGAAAACTCAGACATTTTCTAAGTGTTTTGATATGACAAATTTATCCTGTTGATTAATCTGCAGACATCTGAATTTCACATGGTGCCTTGATCCACACAAAACCCATCTCTACATCTGTGACCTTCTGGGCTCCTCCGGTCTTGCTGTCCTTTTATGCTCTGTTCCTATTCAGGTATTTCCACAAACCAGTTCTGCAATGTGTCACTTAACTGTCACAATCAAATGACTGTGTACCAGTAGTAAAATGCCACCCATACAACAAGAGATACATGTTACAAACTTGGTCATTTTAAGGAGTTTTCTCTGGGGGTGATTTTGCAATTGCCCTAATGATGAAACCTCTATGAGCCTAAAGATGAAAATTCTATAAACCCTCTATGCTAGTTTTTTGACCCAATACATTTTTAAAGAAAGGTACCTGCATACATATCCCCAACATGTTTTCTCCCCATGGTTGAAATATTATCCAGTTAGAGGACAGGAATGACTATTAAGTTTTTACTTAAGCATGTCTTCAGGAAGGCAATGTTTGCTTCCATTAGTATTGACTGAACCTCCATGAGAGACATCAAATTTTGGCAATCAGTGGTTTTCAGAACAGAAATACTAGAGAAGGTAGGAGAGGAAGCCAATGATGGCTATACAAGTGCTAGGAAGCGGGACTTACCAAAGCAATGGGAGTTTCTTTATCTGATTAGGAGGCATGGGAGAACATGAAGATCTTTCAAAGAAAGAGCTAAATACACTTCTTGAAAAATTAGAAAAACAGAGGAAAAATCATATTTTAATTATTTTTATCTATAGTTAGTATCTATAATTCGTGATACTGAAGAAAAACAGAGACTCGACATAATTTTGCATTTGCTTAAAGGGTGATGCTAAGTTAGAGAGGAATGACATAGACCAGCCCAGCTCTATCTTCACGGACGGCGAGCTGGGGAGCATTGTGTTTTGCACCGCATCGGGAGGGATTGAGGCCAACTCTTTGGGTCATTTTGGGACACTGGGGTTTTTAAACATTGGATTTGGAAGATGAAGAAGCATGTCTGTAGAATTTACTGTCATTTCCAGAGAACTGTATAGGAAAAAAGAGAAAAACATCCTCTAAAGTTTTGGGGGGAGGTAATGTTCGCTTTGGTCTAAAACGATAAAAATGTGTCCTGCTGGATGCTAAGAACTGGGAGGAAAATATATGACAGGTGCCCTCATGGTTGACAGTTCTAGGTAGCTGGCAAAAGTAGGTGAGGGGCAAGGGGGGTCCCGAATGAAACCTAAGCTCTGGGCATGGTTGAGTTTCACAAGGTTCTGGAAATATCTAGAATTTTGGTTGGAAGGACTGCTAAAGTGATATTTGCCTCTGGGCAATGAAGTGAGAGAGGCTGAGAAGCAGGTAAATTTGGTCCATTGGCCAAAACTCACTTAAAAGAAATGAAGAGAAGTTTCCATATAAGGCATAATGACCTCTTTTACCTGTTAATAGGCCTAGGACATAAAGGAATTAAGTCTAGAAAAGTGAGATAATATGTACAGGTTTAGCAAGTAGGGGGAGTCCAAAAATGAAGTCCTAAAAATTTATCTTCATTAAAATTCCTTTAAGCCCTGGCTGGTGTGGCTCAGGGGAGTGAGTGCTGGCCTGTGAACCAAAGGGTCACCTGTTCAATTCCCAGTCAGGGCACATGCCTGGGTTGTGGGCCAGGACCCCAGTTGGGGGCTCGTGAGAGGCAACCACACATTGGTGTTTCTCTCCCTCTCTTTCTACCTCCCTCCCCCTCTCTAAAAATAAATAAATAAAGTATTTTTAAAATTTTTAAATAAATACATAAATTAATTAAATAAATGAATAACTAACTAAATAAAATTTCTTTAAGATGTTGTGCCATTAGTAAAACTACCTTGAGATCCACACACCAAATATCACACAAAATAGGGAGAAATACGTGAGTCCTATTTCTGCATCAAAGTTCATGGTATTAGTACTCTGAGTAACCCAGCACACAGAGTCCATATGAGCCGATATTCATGGGGGAGGGAAAATGACTGGATTTGAGCAATAGGTTTTTTATTATAAATATCATGCACATGTATGTCTATATATGTCAATCATTATATTTTAATGCTTTCTGTTTTAAAGACATTCTCTTCACTCTCACAATAATGCTATAGAGTAGTTATTATTGTGTGTTATGATCTTTTCAGCTATAACTAGACTGAGCTAAAATCAACATAACATTAAGAACTCTTATGATAAAAGTCTGAGTGCCAAAACTGGTGCATTGATTTAGGAATATCATTAAGGATCTCGGGTCTCCCCATCTCCCCATCTGCCATCCTTTGTGTATTTGCTTCATTCTCAGCATTGTCTGTCATAGGTGGCTGAAGGCCTGGCATCACCATGTAGGTACAACTGGCAAAGAAAAGGAGAGTTTCCCCCCTTGCAGCTCAGAGGTCTCTAAGCAGGTGCATCCTGAGATCCCACTGGATTTCACTAGATTGAATCATATGCTTGGGTGCTGGTTTCAAAGACAGCGGGAAAAATGAATAATGGCATTTTTAACCTATATTCTGGAGGCAAAGCTCTGCCCACAAAAGATGGGGACTTGGAGTGACAATGAAGTAAGCAGCAATCATTTTATTTGTGAGAGGAACACAGAGGATAACAAACTTTCCCCAGGCCACAGAGCTCAGAGTGGCTAAGCAGGGTCTGAAACCCATGCTCTTTATAAGCAAACTGTGACACACCCACTGGAGAGTGGCTCTGAGACCCAACCGTGTCTTGGAATACCTTGGGGATATAAAATGACCAATGTATGGACTGATGCTCAGTTATGCTCCACTGGTGTTTCTACTATTACTTTTTGCCCCTCTGGCTGATTTAGGGAGAAGGCAGGGGGTGATTACTGCCTCCCCATCTTTTTCTCCCAGCTTCCCATTTGACGCCGGGGTATCTCATTTCCTTTGAGTAACTGGAAAAGTCCATCAATGCTATTCCAAAAATACGTATTATAGGATATGTCCCTATCAAAACATCAAGGAAGCTTCTTTGATTTTAACACTTCTTTAACTTTGTCAAAGCCTACAAAGAAGGACATTTCGCTAAAGAACTAAAAGAGCTTCAAAACCTATCAGAAGAACTTTCTTTGTGGTTGCTCTTTCAGATTCCTTAAATCCCCCTCATTGCACTGGAAGCGTCCCTTCAGTTTTCAAATGATCCTTTAGAGCGCTGATAACTTGCCAAAGCATGTCTAAGAGCGGAAGGAAAAGGAGATAGAAAATATGGTATTGTGATAGGGTGTGTACCGCAGAGGGCTCGGGCACATTCCCAAGTTCAGTCTATATTTAATTAGCAGGCTTGCACTGACACCTCAACCTTTCCAACTTGATTTTCATCTTGGGGCTGAGCATACGGGCACAGTCCAATAACCAGGCCAACGAGGCTTCCAGTTTAGTCTGCGGTGCCATAAACACTCTGGCCATGAAATAAAATATTGACAATCAGTCAGAAGAATCAAATTTTTCTATTTTTTTAACTGTCAGGCTGTGTTTGGCATTTTAGCTGAGTCAAGAAAAGGTGCTCAGATTTAGTAAAATGAGCATGTGAGGACTTTGGGAGTCCAAAAGAAATTCGTTTCACTCATTGTCAACTACATGACCTTGCATCTATCACTTACGACCTCTGAGGATCCGTTTCCTCAGTGGATAAATGAGAGTACTATGTGTATTTACGAGTTTTTTTGTAAGAATTAATATAAATAAGGAAGTATTGGTTTTTACATACAAAGAATGTAACAGAAGTTATTTCACTTTCCCCCAGAACACTCTTCCTGTTCTAAAAATTTAGCCATTTATTTACTCACTCATTATTTTTCAATCACTCATTCATTAGATGTTTATTAAACACCTGTTGTTGCCTGTTTCAAAGCTGAAGTTCAAAGCGGTTTATCTCTGGAATAACTATGATGAATAACACATAGTCAATGTATCAAAGGGCCTTCGGTCTAGTCTAGGAACTGGATGAGTAAACCAGATATTGTAAAGTAGCAACCAGAATAACAGACTTTCTTTTTGGCATACCTACTTTTTTTTAACATTTAGATTTGGGTGCCTTTAGGAAGGACCTTGGATCTTCAATTAGCCAAATGATCTTCAACTACCCCTCCTATTTTCTACAGGGGTAGACAAAAGCAGGCTTATAGTTGTGAGTATGCAAAACATTGTTTATTCTTGTATTATTATTTATTACTTATTGTGTCAGTTTCCATATGAACAAGGGTAAACCTACTTTGGCCCATGCTGTATGTTCTATACCCTGGTTCATCTGCCACTTCTTTTACTTTTTTGGATCCTAAAGAGATTTGTATGTGACCTGAATGTAAGTAATAATTACACTATTGTGGAAAGAGTACTAATGGACACAGGTTCAACTTGCTAAAACATACCAGGAAAGCCCCGGCCAGGTGGGTCGGTTGGTCCGAGAGTCATCCCATAAACCAAAATGTTGCAGGTTCGGTCCCCGGTTGGGGCACATGTGAGAGACAACTCATCGATGTTTCTCTCTCCCCCTCTCTCTCCCTCTCTCACTGCCCCCCCATTCCTCTCTCTCTAAAATTAATAAAAATACACCCTCGGGTGAGGATTTTAAAAAAAGAATATTGGGATAGTGTTGCTCACTTTAGAGTAAATAGAAGAGTGGAAATGATCCCACATGTATCTTATTTTTTTTTTT
>VMDR010008931.1:0-34999 GCA_007922815.1 Macrotus californicus
CTTGAAGTCGAGTCATGTTTATTCCACCTTTTTATTTTGTTCACCCTGTTTTAAACAGAAAAAAAAGCTTCCTCAATGTTGACAAGTTATTTTGAATCAAACGTTACTTAAATGCATAAATTACTTATCAATTTCTTTTGCTTAACGGTGATTTGAAAACATAAAATCAGAATGAACTTGTAAATCGAATAACCGTAAACCCAAAACATCACATTGGTGACATTAATTCACACTGATGAGTGATCTTGCTTTGCTGAACTACAGTAACCAATGCTGGAGAAAAAGTAGAAAAATGTGTTGCAATTTAGCTTCTCTGTTTAATCTGCTTGTGCCATTTAGTTTCAGTAACACTGACACAGGCAGAAAGCTCCTGTTCACCAAAGCTTGTTCCTCCAAAAATACAAAATGGTATTAGTAATTTCAAGGCTTTGTTTACTTGTTTGGGATAATTGGATGTAATACTTCACAAATCTTTGCCAGAGAACATTCCCCTAGTGTCAGTTTAATGAGATGTCACTTGATATCTTCATAAAACTGTCTTGTTCCCTTGGAGTTAAGTTAGTGCTACATAAATCTGCATCAAATGAGTTATAAGCCAATTACTGCTGGAATTGGGAACAGGAAGTCATATCTGGACTTCAAGTTCAACGCTGCAGATGTTGAAAAAAAGTGTCTAGTTGTAGCCCAGAGCCTTCTAGTATTAGATTATTGGAGGAAATAAATAAACACTCAATGACTCATTCATATAACTTTAAAAGTGTTTGACCCTTATTCAGTTTTTTTTTTTAACAAACTTCCACTTTTTACGGAACTTGGAGCGTTTGGACCACTGTGACACCTGATGTGGATTTCCTGCTGTGACCTCCTGCAGCCTTCATGCGGTACGAGCGCATGCGTACATGTTACAGGGCAGCCTTTGTCCCTTCTCGGTAGCCTGCAACAACTAACGTAATATATTACTGTCACATCATGTCATTGTCCTGATGTTGAGGATAAAATTAAACTTACTAAATATCAATAAACTACAGTTGACTTCTGCGTTAGTCTTTCAGTTGTAAAATGCCACGAAGAGAGCACTGTTATTATAATTGATGGTTGTAAGACCATGTGGCCTAGTGCTGGAACAGTACGGCATTTAAATCAGAGCCTAAACAGGAGTATCAATCTTTTAGTATATTGCTCTTAAACATGCACAATGTGACACAATACATCTTTAATGTGGCAGGTAGAAGATATTTGGGAGCAGAGGTCTTTTCCCTGAGGCCTCTGTCTACAGGCAGATTCCCCTATGGGAGTGGGTAGCCTCCAGTATAAATCCTCTATCCAATCACTGCTGTGATCTTCGAAAACAAATCTGACCCTGCCACCTCTCTGCTTCAGGACTTCAATGGCTCCTCGCTCCATTAGGATTCATTCTAAGCCCCTTGATGAGGCTTACATTTCCAATGTCATTTCTTTTCTTTTTTAAAAAGATTTTATTCATTTATTTTAGAGATGCAGGAAGGGAGGGAGAAAGAGAGGGAGAGAAACATCAATGTATAAGAGATGCATCAATCACACGCCCCCAACAGCCCCCAACGGGGGACCTGGTCTGCAACCCAGGCATGTGCTCTGAAAGGGAACTGAACCAGTGACCTGTCAATCCACAGGCTGGTGCTCAATCCCCTGAGCCACCACACCAGCCAGGGCTCCAATGTCACTTCAAGCAAAGTTCTTGAACTCCTTCCCTACTTTGGAAGGAAATCTTGGTTTTGCCTTTGCAAAGCCCAAGGTCTTCAACACCTCTAAATATCAAAGGCAAATTCAGGCCTTTATGGCAAGAGTTACACAAAGAAACATGGAAGCTTTGAAATTAGTTTTTGTTTTTTTTTTTAAGGGGGGGTGGGAGGGGGCAAAGAATTGTCTTCAAAATTTCCATATCCATTTCTCAAGACAGGGCTTAAGTTACCGGACTTCTGGGAACCTAACACTTTGCTAAACACATCAGGTGCTGCCTCTGATGTTGATCAGACACCGGCCTGAGAATCATGAGAACTTACATGCTCTCTAGTTCATCCAGTCCTCCAGAACAGGGCCTTTCAACTTGAGCATCTACAGGCAAGGTGTTTCAAGATAATCCTGGTCCCTTTGTACCAATGCCCTCCCCGCTTTTTAAACGTTAAAAGACTTATTGTTTAGAGTGATTTTTGGTTCACAGCACAACTGATTGGAAAGTGCAGGGTCCCCATCTAGCAGTTCTTTCCAGGCTGTCTCCCCGACTGCCACAATATCCTGCAACTGGGGTGCAGCTTTGTTACAAGGGGTGAACCAACACGGGTACATCATTATCGGCCAAAGTCATAGTTTACGTTAGGCTTCACTCTGAGGGTTGTACGTCCTGTGGGTTTGGACAAATACGTAACGACATATACCCATCCTTATAGTATCATATAGAATGGCTTCAGTGCCCTAAAAATCCCTTGTGATGCACTAATTTACCCTCTCCCTCTCCCCCCAAACTCCTGGCAACTACTGATTTTATTACTGTTTCCATAGTTTTGCCTTTTCCAGAATGTCATATAGTTGAACTTGCACAGTATATAGCCTTTTCAGATTGGCTTCTTTCATTTAGTAATATGATTTTAAGTTTCCTTCATGACTTGATAGCTCATTTCTTTTTAGCACGGAATAGTCTTCTGTTGTAGGGATACAATACAGCTTATTCATCCATTCATGTATTGTAAAGCATCTTGGTTGCTTCCAAGTTTGGGCAATTATGAAGAAAGCTGCTATAAACATCTGTGTGCAGGTTTTTGTGTGGTCATAAGTTTTCAGCTCCTTTGGGTAAATACTAAGGAGCATGATTGCTTTATTGTATGGTAAGAGTATATTTAGTTTTATAAGAAACTGCCAAACTGTCTCCCAAAGCGTATGTAGCTTTTGCATTTCCACCAGTGATAAATGATATTCTTGTTGTTCTACATCCTTGTCAGCACTTGGTGTTGTCAGTGTTTTGGATTTTTAACCATTTTAATAGGTGTGTAGTGGTATTTTATTATTGTTTTAATTTTTAATTTCCTAATGACATATGATATTGAACATCTTTTCTTACACTTATTTGCTATCTGCCTATCTTTTCTGGTGAGGTATATGTTAGTTCTTTTGTCCATTTTTAAACTGAATTATTATTGTTTTCTTATCTAAGAGATCTTTAAATATTTTTAAGGGTTAACAGTCCCTTACCAGATAAGTCTTTTGCAAATATTTTCTTTCAGTCTATAGCCTGTCTAAGCACATCAGTAACTGCCCTACTGTTGATCAATTATCTGCCTGAACGTCGTGAGAGGGAAACTCAAAGTTCTATAGCCTCTGTAGTACGTCCTCCAGAGCAAGCCCTTCCAACTTGGATACCTAGAGGCAAAATGTTTCAAGACTTTTCTGGTCCCTTTGTACTCCTGTTTTTTTCTTGCACTCTTTTTCTTTAAATCTTTAAAAATTGTTGTCCCACTTACTTCTGCATTCATTGGTTGATTCTTGTATGTGCCCTTACCAGTGACTGAACCTGCGACCTTGGCACCTTGGGACGACACTCTGACCAACTGAGATACCTGGCCAGGGCTTCTTGCACTCTTCCTCACGTTTTTATTTTTCTTTTCCCACTGTATTTCATTTTAACATTCCTCCTTATACCCACTAAACTGATTTCATGACTTCATGTTTCAAAAATACTATGGGAGGTTAACCTGTTCATTTGAAAAGACAATACACACAAAAGTGTCTGGTTCACAAAAGGTGAGGCCTCACCTTTCTTTTGTTTGGGTAACCAAACGTAGTCTTAGCTACAGTTCATATTTTGCATTTCTAGGACATCTATATGTGTAATGCTTATAATTTTCGTAATTAAGTAAACTAAAGACTCGTTACTTTAGGCTTCTCAGTATCAATGCTAATTTGATGTGGGCTGATGATGAGCAGTTAATAACCTTTGACTCTTCACCAAGGAATTTATATGCTGCTGGGTCATATTTTATCTACAACAAGCTAACCAACATTTTTAAAGGATTGCTATCCATTGCTTGCTAACGTGAATATGATCTTATGTTTACATAAAACATTATACTTTTTCACGTATTTTCGCATATGCTATTTCACCGATCTCTCACAATCAACTCTCAGCTGTGGCTGAAACAGATGTTACTTAGCAGCATGAAAGGGTTGTTGGGTCGAGAACTGAAGTTTTGTTCTACAATTGAGACATTTTTTTCCTTGAACAACTGGGTCGAGAACCGACTTGTTCGAGACGGGAGATGTTGGAGACTGAGGTGTGACTGTACTCACATTTTGCACATGACAAAACTAGGGGCACAGAGGATCACACTTGTGTCTCCACCCTGGCTGTAGACTAGAATAACTCAGGGAACTCTGAAAATGTGGCCAATGCTTGTGCTCCAGAGATTCTGATCCACATGGTCTGGATGGAGCTGAACGTGTTTTCCAAAGTGGCCTCAGCTTAGTCCAGGGTGCGGTCAGGGCTGAGAGCCACTGGGTTACACAGTGCTGAGGTGAAGATCCCAGTTTGACAAATAAAACTAGATTTCCTAATATAGTGAGTACTTCCCAGCACTCCCCCAATCCACTACTTCTCCACTACATTAAAACTTGTAATCATAGAACCTCTATGGGAAAACAATTCTGTAAAGTCATTTGAATTCCTGTATGTATTTAACATTTATAAAATAGAATTTCCTGGAAAATATTCTCAATTCAGACTTCTTGCTAATTCTGACTGACTTTTTTTTTCTGAGTTAGTGTAAATTGAGTTCTTGCTGCTTGTCATGCTGTTTTCGTGGGTAAGACTCGGGAGGGTAAAGGTGGTCCTGCAGTCTCAAGGCATTATGATAGTCCATTCTGAAGTATTTTATTATGTATCTTTAAAAAAAACAAAGAGATTTTCTTATCCTTGTTATTATTATCACACCTCATAAATATAACATTAACTCCCTAATACTCTCTAACAACCTTTCCAAAATCAAATCAAATTTTTTCGATCATCCTGAAATTGTCTTTTACGTTTGATTTGTTCAAGAGGACTACATACATTTTGTTGTAAATTCCCTTTGATTTGGAATTGTTCTTTTAAGAACTATTGAAAACTTTTTATGAAAGAAAACTTTAAATACATACAAAACAGAGAAAATAGCCCTAGCTGGTGTGGCTCATTGGATTGAGTGCCAGCCTGAGAACCAAAGGGTGGCCAGTTGGACTCCCAGAGGGTTGCAGGCCAGGTCCCCAGCAGGGCACGTGCAAGAGGCAACCACACATTGACGTTTCCCTCCCTCCCTTCCCCTCTAAAAATAAATAAATAAAATCTTAAAAAAAAAATCAAAACAGAGAAAATAGTGCAATGAACTGCAAGTACCCATCACCCACCTACACTGAACAACTCGTGGCCATCCTTGTTAATGGACATTCTCATTGTCTCCCACAGCCCTTTCTAGAACACTTTGAAGCAAATCCTAGACATCATAACATTTTACCTGCAAATATTTCAGTATGCTTCTTAAAAAAAATAAGAACTCTTTAAAAAAACATATTCACAATGCTTAAAAAAATTAGTAATGATTCCTGAACATAGACCCAAATTTTCCCATTAAAAACATAGTTGGCTCATTCTAATCAAAACACAAACTAGGCCCAAACACTACGTTTGATGCACATGTCCCTTAAAACTCTGTTAATTTGTAGGTGCCCTTTCCTCTTTCTTTTCCTTGAAATGTGTGTATATCAAATGTTAAAGAAAATAGGCTGTTTGTTTATAGTTTTCCACATTATATATTTTGGAGGTTATATCTTCAAGATATCATTTAACATATTTTCTGTCTCTTTTATTTCCTGTAAACTGGTAGTTAAAGCTAACAGATTAACTTTATTCAGACTCACTTCTTTGGTAAGACTCCTTCATGAGCAATTATGTGTACTTCTATCAGCAGGCTCATAATGTCTGCTTGTTTTTTTTTTTTAAGATTTTATTTATTTATTGTTGGAGAGGGGAAGGGAGAGAGAAAGAGAGAGAAATATCAATGTGTGGTTGCCTCTCAAGTGGTCCCCACTGGGGACCTGGCCCGCAACCCAGGCATGTACCCTGTCTGGGAATCAAACCAGCAACCGTTAGGTTTGCAGCCCACGCTCAATCCACTGAGCTATGCCAGCCAGGGCTAGCTTGTCTTTTTTTTTTTTTTTTTGTTATGTTAGGAGCCATTGCTGACATCTATTATTTCATTAGGGGTTACCACCTTCCCATTTTGTTTTTGTGTTATTTCATTTTGTTTTTCATGATATTGACTTATACTGACGAGACCAGGCTAGGTATTATGGAGATTGGCCCCCTGGATTTGATTGTTTCACATGTTATTTAACTTGTTTCTTTTTTCCCTTGAAGTTCCTGTAACTGGATGTTACAGTTTAAATCTTGATTAGATTCAAGTTAATATTGTTGGCATTATTACTTCATAGGCAATATTGTGTACTTCCTCTTATATCATGTTAGTAGGTACATATACTAAATTAAAAAAATTATTAATTTGAGAGAGAGAGAGAGAGAGAGGCAGACACACAAATATCGATTTTTTGTTCCATTTATTTTATTTTATTTTTTTTAAAGATTTTATTTATTCATTTTTAGAGAGAGGGGAAGAGAAGGAGAGAGAGGGAGAGAAACATCAATGTGTGGTTGCCTCTCATGTGCCCCACACTAGGGATCTGGCCCGCAACCCAGGCATGCGCCCCGACCGGGAATCAAACTGGCGACCCCTTGGTTCATAGCCCGCGCTCAATCCACTGAGCCACATCAGCCAGGGCTGTTCCATTTATTTTTATGTATTCATCAGTTGCTTCTTGCTTTTTGTATGTGCCCTGACTGGAGTTCTAACCTGCAACCTTGGTGTATTGGAATACACTCTAACCAACTGAGCTACCTGGCCCCGGGCTGCACTTATTTTGAAGGCCCCTCTCCAAATCACGTCAATACCCATCAAATGTGCCCACATTCTACATGAAAAAAAAATTGGCTCTAACCTTTTAAAAAGGTTTTAAAATAATGTAATATTTAAATTTAGTTAAGAATAAATCTTTCATTTTGTTTCTGAAATTTAAAATCGATTATATATAAAAACTACATGAGATGATTTTCAGTTGGTTGGTTACTGCAATCCTTTTTCTAGGCTCTTTTTTTCTTTTTATTATGAAGAACTTCTAACACATACAAAAGTAGGCAGAACAATATAATATAATGACAGTTCTCATGGATTCATTACCCAACTTCAGCTTATGGTTAATGTTCTTTCATCTAGCTCCCCATCCATTTCTCCCTTCCTACATTATTAAATTTTTAAAAATGAGATATAATTCACATAGTGTAAAATTCACCCTTTCAAACATACACGTCAGTGGGGTGTTTTTTTGAAGATTTTTATTTATTTATTTTTAGAGACCAGGAAGGGAAGGAGAAAGAGGAGAGAAACATCAAAATGTGTGGTTGCCTCTCACGCGCCCCCTGCCGGGGAACTGGCCCGCAATCCAGGCATGTGCCCTGACTGGGAATCCAACAGATGACCCTTCCGTTCACAGCCCGCGCTCAATCCACTGAGCTACAGCAGCCAGGGCTCAGTGCTTTTTAATATATTAACAAAGTTGTTCAACCATTACTATTCAATGGTTTTTTTTAGTCACAGTCATGCAACCTTCACAAGTCTCTTTTGGACCAATTGGTCTTTCCTTCTGAAACTCTCTTTTTCCTTTACAATTTATTTGTTGAAGAAATTTGTTTATCCTGTAGAATTTCCATAGTCTGGATTTTTGTTTGCACCTCTGTAGCAGCATTAAAAAAAAAATGTTCCTCTGTCATATTTTTTTTTCCTTCTGTCCTCTGTAGTTTCTATAACTTGGTAGTTAGATACAGATGCACGATGAAATTCAGGTTCCTTTTTTTTCTCTACAAGACTACCTCATTGTCATCTTTATGTTCTAGAGACAGGCCTGTCTCATCTTTCACTTTGTGATGCTAGCAGTGGTGGACGCCCAAACGGGTTGATTTCCGAATTCCCTAGGGGTTGCAAAATGGTGATATTCTATCACTCACTATTTATTACTTGGAACATGTACTTTCATAAAAAGAAAATTTACTTTATCTGCTATTTGGTTATTCACTGGTACAGTTTCTTTAGAAAATTAACATTATTAATTTAGATTTTTATATTTTAGAGCCATAAGCCTTCATTTCAGGTCTCCAGTATCTTTCTAAGCAGTGTGTTATAGTGCTTAATGGGTCTAATACCTGCCCACAGGGACTGAAACAGAAAAATAAGGAGGCGGGGCTACTGGCGACATGAAATTTGCACGAAGAGGTATGCATCCTCAACTCCAGCAGATTTTCTTTTTTTTTCTCCACCTATGAGGTTCTCCCATATGAAGCACCAAACACACAAAAAACCACCAGATCTAAAACCTTGAAAACTTTTGTTTTCCTTGCAGAATTTGTGTGTTTTCCCCTTAATCATTGATAGACATCAGTGAACGATCTGTATTTTCCAACTTTGCGCCGCGCCCAGTAAGTTCAAAGCCATATTTTTTTTTTTTGTTTAATTTTGGAACAATAGGAATTTTTGATATGTGCAGCTACAATTTTCTTCGGTCTTCCGCAATCGTTGCTGTCTTTAAGCTGATTAAAAATTTTCCGCGTGCAAGAGGTTTGATTGAGCAAAAACATTTACATAGCCATCAGTCACCTATGAAAGTACCTTTTTTCTTGGCACTCTATTCGCTGCTGGGTGTTATTTAAAAAATCTTTACTAACGTAAATGGGCCAGAAATGGTTTGTCATGGCGGGGGCGCGGCGGCGGGGGGTGGGGTGGGGACGGGAAGGAGCTGTCTTAATTTGTGTTTCTCTGATTACTGGTGAGCATGAACATTTCCCCTTGTTTGATAACCAGGTTAACATCGTTTGGTGGCGACGTGGCTTATACTCAACTAGGGAGTTCAGGCAGTGCAGTCTGAAAGACAGGAGAAACGAAACCTGGCTTTACCTCCTTCTTTAAGGTTTGACCCCGCCCCTGGATTTTTTCCCCCCCCCGCGGAGAGCCCTTTGTGTGCCTGCAGCCAGGGAAAGGCATCTCAGTCTGCAGAGCGGGAGGGACGCTGTATTGTCCCCACCCATGCGTATTGGGAGCAAATGCTCTTTCCGATTTCAGGGTTCTCGGGGAAGAAGGGTTCCCGAACCCGCAGCACGCCAGGAGCCCCGGCCGGCGCCCGGCTCTTTCTGCGGGCGTGGCCTCGCTCACTCGGCCGTCGATTGGCCAGCCTGCTCCTGCAGGAGCTGCCGCGACGCCGGCTGCCGAGCGCGGAGGATGCGAGTGAGGAGTGGCTGCTTCTGCCTGACTCTACCCCCGACTTTTTTTTAAACCATAGCTATGGTTACCACGTCTCTCCCCGCCTCCCTGCACCTGCCAAGAAGGCAGCTGGTTATTGGCTGCCTGTCACAAAGCCCTCCAGTCATTGGTCGGTGGTGAAACCGGGCGCTCCCCCTTCCCCTGTCTCCCGGGTCTCTAGAGGAGCCCAGGAAGGAGGCTCGGCTAGTGCCGCCGGGCCAGGGGCTGCCGGGACCGGGCTGCGGCAGTCGTTAGCGGGTCATGTCGGCCGCCCAGGGCTGGGACAGGAACCGCCGGAGGGGAGGAGGCGCCGCGGGAAGTAGTGGTGGCGGCGGAGGTAGCGGGGCCGGCGGGGGCAGCGGGGGCAGCGGGGGTCGGGGCACTGGCCAGCTCAACCGCTTCGTGCAACTCTCCGGACGGCCGCACCTGCCAGGTGAGTCGTGGGCCGTGGGCCGCTGCCCCTGACAGCTTGCGGGCGCGGCGGGAAGGTGACTGCTGCCTTTTCTTTGCTCCCTGGCTTTCTTTTCCTTCGGAGGAGGAAAGGCAGGCCCCACATTATCGCCAAGGGACCGGGGCTTAGAGAAAAGGAAAGGTGTCTTTTAGGTCAGGGAGGGAGCAGGGACACAACGGAAAAGAGAGTATTTTTGCTCTGTTTGCTTTGTGCTTAGAGTTGTGTTTTCTTCCCAAGGAGAGCCCCCTGTCTCATTGACATTCCCAAATGTTTCGCTTACTCGGTTCCTAGTCTCTTCCTTTTCCGCAGTTTGATCTTGTTAAGAAGAAGAAGAAGAAAAAGACATTGGCGTCTAGCTGTGGAAATTATTTTTTCAAAGGGTGCTCATTTGAGGAGAGCATAAGGAAGAGCATTCCCAAAAGCGATTTTGTAAAAACCACCTCGAGTGTGTAATAGTTAGGCATTCCGAAACAAGAAAGGTGGATTGGGGGTGGGGGCTTGTTGGGAGGTGGGTGGGAAAACAGAACCCAGAGAATTAGGGAAAACTAGTCGAATTATTCATATTTTGGAATGTCCAGAGACAGAACGGATAGTGTGACTGCATATTAAGGGGAGAAAACGAAAATCAAGAATATACTGACAAAATTATACTGTGTCTACTCTAAAAAAAAAAAAGCTGGCTAAGAATTGGGAAAAAAATCTGCCCCATGTGACTGTTTCACGTTTTGGCCCACAGTTCCCTGTCCTTCGAGGTGCCTTAAAAAACAAAGACAAATCAAATGGAAATGTATGTGCAGACAGTTGTAAAGATGTACATTTGATGTACATTTGTAAGTGAATATTCAGTGTAGTAAAGAAGGTAGGGAAGTAAATAACACACAGAATGTCAAATATTAGCTGGGCAAGCCTATTTTTACCATGAGAACTATCAGGATGAAATGTTAATCATTCACCATGTTTTTTGTGAATAATGTCGAAGTTGATTTTATCAGTGATATATTTGTTTAGCTGATGAGTTTTGAGAACAAGATGGTTTTTGAATTGTGTTTATTACTATGCCTTGTACTTCTAAGTAGTCAAAAATTGTTATTTGATTAATTTGAAGATAACAAACGGAATTTCGCACATTCAATGAGACAATTGCTCATGTTTGTGACAAGGTTATTGATGTGTGCTGGAAATGCACACTAACCCATTTTTATGCGCCATTGAAATTCACATTGAAGCAGTTTTAAGTAGTCAAATGTATAATATACCAGGAGTTGGTTTTGAGAGGATAGTATCAGACTGGGTATTTTAAAATGGCTAAATAGTATGTGATCTGCAACATGAAAAAGAAAAAAAGTCTTTTTTCTCACCCCAAATTAATAGAAAAACTTACATTTGGTGTACTGAAAGATTAGAAGAAAAATTTCTTACCAAAGGCTATCACCAGCTTGCCCTTTACTACTGCAATCTATAGGTCTTGGATCTTAGGTTAATTATACCATAGGCTTCACAGAGGCATTTCCAGGCTCGAAGAACCAGGTTGGTGCATTTCCGCTCTGCCACCACCTGATGGCAGTGGAAGCCATGACTTCTGGTCTGGGGCCTCGGTGTGGAGCTGTTAGTTCTGCATTCCCTTAGCACACTAGGCCAAGAACAGCCATTTGTCCAGAGGTAAAGATAAACGTGTTTAAACTGTGAGAATTCATGCTGTGGGGTCATCAGCCTCTCCTTTCAGCTTTCTTCTGCTCATTCTTCCTTCCCCCAAGTGGGCAGCTTCTGTCTCTTCTCCATTCTCAGAACTGGGAACATCTGATATCTCAAAATATACTTTGAAATTCTTTCACACCAATGCTTTATTTCCCTAAGTGTTGCATTTGGGCTTCCCCTCCCCCTTTATTGAAAGGTTTTATTTTGAGATGTTTAAAAAGGTTTTAGGTGATGGGGAGAGAGAAATGTCTAGGCCGGTTTTATGGCTGATCCTGGAGGTAATAAATGCATACATACATACATACATATTTAAGTTTTTGTAGTTAACATTCTCTTTCCTTTGAACTCTAATGCCATTTTCCATTTTTCGTCCTTTTCTGCCAAGATTTCTAGATACTGAGTACTCATATTCCTTTCTTTTTGTACATCTGCTGTCTATCCAGCCCGCAGCGAAACAAAACAGCCTGGTCTTCCTGGAGCATTCTCTCTCTTTCCATGCAGTTGTGCAAATTCAAAACTTGGGTATCCTGTCACATTTTCTTTTCTCTGGCATTTCAGGTGTAACCAATCACCGAGCCCTATTCATTTCATTTCTGCCCCAGCTCCAGTCTGTGCTGCCATCATCCGTCACTCACGTCTCCTACAGTAGCTTCCTAAGCAGTCTTCCTGTTTCTACTCTTGCCTGCAATTCATACAGCATGTTGACCTTTTGTAAGCACAGATTTGTTCCCATCTGAGTTAATAATCCCTTTACTAGCTTTTCATTGCTTAGGATAAGGCAAAAATTCTTAATACGTCCTAAAAGGTACTACATGGGTTGTAGTTAACTCTCTAGTTAATTTTATGTCATACGGTCTTACCACTGGATCTTTTTCCACCTCCTTGGACATATCATGCTCCCTTCTGCCACAGGGCCATTGTAAATGCTATCCTAACATCAGGAACCCTCTTCCTCATAATTCTCTTCTCTTTTTAAAAAAGTTTTCTTCCGTCGGATCTCAGCTTGATCACATTGTATTTTTCAGAGAAGCCTTCTCTGATCTTCTGATTTGTTCTCTTCTCCCTATACACACTCATAGCACGCTGTGGCCGTCCTGGGTATACTTACCATTTGTGTGTGAGTCCTGGATATGCACGAATTGGTATTCTTGAGATATGTATACACACACAACTACTTATGTGCATATACATATATATTCTTAAATTCTAAATTAAGACACTGTCATTATGTGTAAGCAGTCAGTTTCTTGTGAATTAGATTGATTGGTGTTGCTCATTCCCTTTATAGGCCCCACTGGCTCTGGACAAATGGACACCACCAAGTTCTTAAACGTAAAAATAGTGAACTAGACCCTCCATGGTGACAGCACAAATGGCATTTTGTCAAACCTTGTTTGAACAGCTTCTTGCCTTTTTGCTGCCTCCTAAAGTACAATAGTGACTATTTGTCCCATAGGCTGAGAAATTCATAGCTTCTTGGCCCTGGATTTTTACTAACCCATAATCTCCACGCGTACAGTAAGGAACAGGGCACAGTGCTTTTTGTGGAGGTATGCGGAGGTGGAGCTCAGGGGCAAGGAGATCATGGGGATAATGGAATCCAAGCTAAGGTTGTGATTAACTGTGAATTTTATTAAATATTGTGCACAGTAATCTGGGAAAACGAAGCATTGTTGCTAACATAGAAACTGGGAAACTGACAAAAAAAAAGAGGGAAATACTTACAACAATTGGTAAAGCTGGGTAAAAATAATACTGAAATCTGAAAGTTTAAAAATGTTATATGTGTTCATGATATAAAATCCAAGTGGTACAAAACAGCATATGATAAAAGGCAAGTTTTCCTTCTACCTTTGACCTCAGCTAATTGACCTCCTTCCCTAGAAGCAACCAATGATACGTTTTTTTGTTTATCCTTTTCAGAAAGACGTAGGGTAGGGGGTATGAGGGAGGTACCGTTTCTTTGTTTGGCTGGTCACTTAAAATGTTTATAGTTGTGCCAATGCAAATGATGATACAGTGTATATCCCTGTGCATATGTAATTTTGCACGTTGAGTGAATCTGTCTTTAGGATACATTCCGAGAAGTACAGTTGCAGGTCAAAGGTTGTGTACTATTTAAATTTTGATAGATATTGTCAAATTGCCCTCCAAGAGGTTGTCCCAGTTTATGTTCCATTGTTGGTGTCGGAGTGCTGGCTTCCCATACCCTTGGTAACCGAGTGGGTTATCAAACTTCTAAAAATACCCGATGTAATAGGTGTCTTTTTCCATCTTTTCAGGGCGTATAAGAACCATATTTGTTTCCTTTATTTATAGCATCTGATTATGTTTTTTATTCCTGTGGTTATATATTTTTTTGCTCATTTTTCTGTGGGCATGTTTAATATTGTTACAGGAACTCTGTTTTTAGGAAATTGGTGTTTTGTCTTTGGTATATGTTGCAGATATTTTTCACAGTTTGTCATTTGGCTGTTGACTTTGTTTAATAGTATATGTTTTTAGCAGGAGTGAAAAAATGTGGTAGTTGTAATTACCAATCTCTTTTGGATTTTTGTATCATAGAAAGGACTTCCCAATTTCAACATTATTTCTAACTAAAATGAAAGTGAAAATTCTTGTTTTTTTTCCAGGTATTTTTATTAACTTTGTTTTTAAGTTCAATACACATGTCTGTACAAAACAGAACTTGTGTCAAGTACTGAGGTGCAGGGATCCAACTTTACTTTTCTTCCAGGTGGCTATCCAGATGTCACTGCATTGAAACATTGTCTGTAGGTATAGTTAGTTAAATGTAATCTGGGGTTCTATTGGACTTTTACCCTTGTTTCATTGATTACTTACCTATTTATAACTGATGAGCTCATTATTCGATCATAGTCCTCTCCCATGCTACTTCCCCGTGTTTTCCTGGATAATCTTGTTTATTTTTCTTTTTCTTTAAAGATTCCACTTTATGTATTTTAGAGAGAACTGAAGGGAGGGAGAAAAAGAGAGAGAGAAACGTGAGATGGCTGCTTCTCCCACGCCCCCAGCCAGGAACCCAGCCAACAACCCAGGCAGGTTCCCTGACTGGGAATCGAACTGGTGACCCTTTGGTTCACAGGCCAGGGCTCAATCTGCTGAGCCACACCAGCCCGGGCTCTTGCTTGTTTATTTTTCCATAAAACTTAAAATTCACTTATCAAGCTACCCTTTCCCATCCTATTGGTACTTTTATTGATGCTGGATTGTATTGACATCTACTTGAGGTTCAGTCTTCTGCTCAAGGACAAGGTATATATTCACTTCTTGTTGTTCAAGTTTTCTCTTGCATCCCTCAGTAACATTTACACTTTCTGTCCATGTGCAACTCTCACACTTATTATTATGTTTATTCCTCAGTATTTTCTCTTTTTTGTTGCTATTTGTAAATGGGGTTCCTACTTCTGTTATAACTTTTATCTTGAATATGGGAATGGTATTAATTTCTAAGTATTAATTATATACATCACTACCTTTGGAATTCTAATACTCTGGAAATAGTCATAAAAAAAGATAGTTGTTTTTATAGGGTTTTGCAGTTAAATATAAGATCACCAAATAAAGATAATTTTATCTTCTCCTTTCCAAATTTTATACTTATTTCTTTTATCAAGTTGATTTGTCTAGTACTTTCCGAAAGCATTACAAGGTAGTGGCGGGTCTTCGTCTTATTCCTGAGTTCAGTGGCGTGTTGTCAGGGCTGCTGAAGTTAGACGTGACTTTAGATGGAAGTGTGCATGTGTTATCATGTGCACGTAGTCAGCTGCCACCGTTTAGTTAGGGTTTTTAAACATGAAAGTGAATTTTATCCAGTGCCTTTCAGCCCCTATGGGAGTCATGTAATCTTTCTCCTTTGGTTACCATTGTGGTAATTGTACTAATAGATTTTCTGTTGGGACCATCCACGCATTCCTCAGTCCACTCTGTCATTGTGTGTTATTTTAAATACGCTGATGGGTTTTGTTTACTGAACTTTATTTGGAAATTTTGCATCACTCCTCATAAGCTAAATTGCTTTGCAGTTTTCTGTGTTTTATCTTTGTTGAATTATGCCACTTTCATAAAAATAACTTTGTCTATGCTTTTTTTTCTTTTCTTTCCCTGTCTGGTTAAACGGCATTGAAGTTAAAAGATTGGTTGCATTGCCCATAAAATCATTTGGACCTTGAGTATTTTGGGGAGCTAGTAGCTCTTTGGCAATTATCTCTACTTCTATGATAATTTAGCTGCTTACAATTTATATCTTATGAGGTAAGCTTTGATAATTTATATTATCCCAGAAAATAACACATGTTATCCAGGTTTTCAGAATTATTTGTGTGAAGTTGAGCAAGATATCCTTTGCAGGGGTGGCCGACCTTGGGCCGCATGCAGTCCAGGATGGCTATGAGTGCGGCCCAACACAAAATCGTAAATGTGCCTTTCCGTGCTGTTAGCACTCTCGCAAACACGGTGAACGTTCCCAAAACCTGCCGGACTGTCTGAAAGAAGTGTGGCAAGCATCAGCCCCCCAAAGTAACACAGTACAAGAAGGACAAGGATTCTCTGTATGTGCAGGGGAAGCGGCGTTATGACAGGAAGCAGACTGGCTATGGTGGGCAGGCTAAGCCGATTTTCCGGAAAAAGGCTAAAACTACAAAGAAGATTGTGCTGAGACTCGAATGTGTTGAGCCCAACTGCGGATCTAAGAGGATGCTGGCTGTTGAGAGGTGCGAGCATTCCCAACTGGCTGGAGATAGGAAGAGAAAGGGCCAAGTGATCCAGTTCTAAGCTTCATTTTTTGCTTTATTATGTGGCAATAAAATCATGAGGATACGTTCACTTCAAAAAACAAAATCGCAAATTTACTTAAAACCTTTTTTTTGCTCATCAGTTTTTGTTAGTGTTTGTATATTTAATGTGTGGCCCAAAACAACTTCTCCCAGTGTGGGCCAGAGACTCCGAAAGGCTGGATGCCCCTGTGTGGTTGAAAAGATTTCCTGTGTCTCTGACCACACTGTCACTGTGCTCATTATCACTTCTTATTTAGTGCATATGAGGTCCTGCCCCTTTTTCTTGTTTAGAAACAGCTCTTGGATTTTTAAAATTAGTTTTATTTTTTTCATATTAATTTTTTTCTTTCATGTTTTTAAATTTTTCCTTTAGTTTTTTTAGGTTCATTTTGTAGTTGTTTTTCTATCTTTTATAAAAAAATTCTCACCTGAGAATATGTATATTGATGAGAGAGAGAGAGACATTGATTGGTTGCCTCCCATTTGCACCCCGACTGGAGATTGAACCCACAACCTAGGTATGTGCCCTGACTGGGAATCGAAATTGCAGTCTTTTGGTGTGAGAGACAATGTTCCAACAACTGAATCACCTGGCCAGGGCTGTTTTGTTATCCTCTTAGGTTGGACACTTAATGTTCTTTTCATTCTTTCTAAGTGTTTAAATTAATAAGACTTCAGCCCTGGCTGGTGTGGCTCAGTGGGTTGAGTGCCAGCCTGTGAGCCAAAAGGTCACCGGTTCAATTCCTGGTTAGGGCACATGCCTCGGTTGCAGGCCAGGTACTCAGTTGGGAGTGTGCGAGAGGCAACTGATCCGATGATTCTCTTTCTCCCTCCCTTTCCCTCTCTCTAAAAAATAAATAAAATATTAAAGAAAATTTCGTTTGTATGTTGCTTTAGTTGTGTCCTCTAGGTTATAGGCTACTTGCTGTAGTTATTTTATAAATAGCTTGCAATTCCATTTTTGATTTATTTTTTTTAGCACAAGAGAGGTTAATTCTTTTAAACTTTTTCTTAACATTTCCGTTTATGTTTTAATAGCTTTATTGAGACATAATTGACATACCATACAATTTACCATTTAAACTGTACAAGTCAATGGTTTTTAGTACATTCGGATATGTATAATTATAAACCAGTCAATTTTAAAACATTTCCATCATCTCAAGAAGAAACCCCATATCCTTTAGCTGTCAGTCTCATACCCCTGCTCCCAACCCTTCCCCCCAGCCCTGAACAGCCACTAGTCTACTTTTTGTTGTTCTAGATTTCCCTGTTATGAACTTTCTCATATTAATGGAATCATGTATTATGTGGTCTTTTGTGACTGCCTTTTTTTACTTTGTATAATGTTTTCAAAGTTCATGTGTGCTGAAGCTCTGGTATCAGTATTCCATTCATTTTCTTGGCTAAATAATATTCCATTGTATGGATGTGCCACATTTTATTTATCCATTTGTCCATTGATGGCCACTTCGAGTGTTTGCACTTTGGGGCTATTGTAAACCATGGTGCTGTAAACATTTGTGTACAGATTTCTGTGTGGACATATATTTTTATTTCCCTTAGGTATATATACTTGTGAGTAGAATTGTTCAGTCACATGGTAATTCTCTGCTCTATCTGTAATCAGTTGAGGAACTGCTAAACTATTTCCCCAAACAGCTGGGATTTTACGTTCCTACCAACATTGTATGAGGGTTCCAATTGCTCCACATCCTTGTCAGCATTTGCTGTTATCTGACTTTTTGATTTTTAACCATCCTAGAGGTTATGAAGTGGCATCTTATTGTAGATTTTTTTTAGAAAAGACTTTATTTGTTCCTTTTTAGAGAGAGGGGAAGGGAGGGAGAAAGAAAGGGAGAGAAACATTGATCAGCGGCCTCTTGCATGGCCCCACCTGGTGACCTGGCCTGCAACCCAGGCATATGCCCTGATGGGAATTGAACCAGCGACCTTTTGCTTTGCTGGCCTGTGTTCAATCCACTGAATCACACCAGCCAGGGCTTATTGTAATTTTTGATTTGCACTTACCTGCTGACTAATAATGTTGATCAATTTTTCTTTTCTTTCTTGCTTCCTTCCTTTTTTCCCCAGCTTTTTTTGTGATATAATTGACATCGAGCATCTTTTCTTGTGCTTGTTGACTAATTCTGTGTCTTTGGAGAAATGTCTAAATGTCTATTAGATCCTTTGCCTAGTTTTTAATTGGATTGTTTGTCTTTTTATTATTGAAATGTAAGTGTTCTTTATATATTCCAGATATAAGTCCCTTATCAGACCTCAGCGGTCCCCAGCCTTTTTGGTTCCAGGCACCAGTAGATGGGGAGAGGGGCAGGAGGCCGAGCTCAGATGAGCTTTGCTTGAGCCCTGGGGGTTGGGCAAGCCGCTGGGACATATGACTTGTGAATGTATTTTCCATTCTGTGGTTGTCTTTCCACGTTCTTAATTGTGTCCCTTGAAGCACGAAAGTTTTCATTTTTGGTGGAGTCCAGTTTATCCATTTTTGTTGTCCTAGTTCTTGTTTTTGGTGTCAGATCTAAGAATCCTTTGCCAAATCTGAAGTCATGAAGACCTAACCGTTTTTTTATAGTTTTGTAGTTTGCTCTTACATTTATGTCTTTGATTCATTTCGAGTTAGTTTTTATGTTTGGTGTGAGGTAAGGGTTATCTCAACCTGCTGTCCTGTTGTCCCAAACCCCTTTGTCGAAAACACCATTCTCTCCCCATTAAATAGCCTTGGCATTCTTGTCAAAAATCAGTTACCATAAACATAGGTTTATTTCTGAGCTTGCAATTTTATTCCATTGCTCTGTATGTCTAGCCATGTGTCAATACTATACTGCCTCAGTTACCGTTGTTTTGTAGCAAGTTTTGAAATCAGAAAGTGTGAATCCTCCTGCTTTATTCTTTTTAAAAAGATTGTATTTATTTATTTTTAGACAGAGGGGAAGGGAGGTAGAAAGAGAGCGAGAGAAACGTCAATGTGTGGTTGCCTCTCATGTGCCCCCCAGCTGGAGACCTGGCCTGCAACCCAGGCGTGTGCCCTGACTGGGAATCGAACCAGTGACCTTTTAGTTTGCAGCCCATTGCTCAATCCACTGAGCCACACTAGCCAGGGCTACTTCATTCTTTTTCAGGGTTGTTTTGGCTGTCCTGGGTCCCTTGCAGTTCCATTTAAATTTGAGAATCAGCTTGTTGATTTGGAGAACTCAGGTGGGATTCAGTTTGGGGAGTATAATAATAATGTTCAGTCTTCCAGTCCCCGAACATGAGACGTTTTTCCAGTTATTTAGATCTTTAATCCTTTCAATAACATTTTATGGTTTTCAGAGTTCATTTACGTCTAGCTTGTCTTTCTTAGTCCTGTCGTCCCTTACTGTGTTTTCAGCAGTGTTTGCCCTCCTTTGTATTGCCTGCAGTGAAGATTTCAGTTTTGTGTTGGTTTTATTTTTTCGTTCCACTTCTTTTCTGTTCTGTGGATGGTTTTTATTCTCCATCTTAGTAGATCTCTCTTTATTTTGAGACATCCTTTACCCCCTTCTGGCATTGGGTCTGTTTTGCTTTTCTTTTTTTTTTTAAGTTTTTATTTATGTATTTTTAGACAGAAGAGAAGGGAAGGAGAAACAGAGGGAGAGAAACATCAATGTGTGGTCGCCTCTCGCACACCCCCTACTGGGGACCTGGCCTGCAACCCAGGCATGTGCCCTGACTGGGAATCGAACCAGTGACTCTCTGGTTCTCAGGCCAGCACTCAATCCACTGAGCCATACCAGCCAGGGCTATTTTGCTTTTTATGTGCCTGGCCTCTCCTACTCAGTCTTTGTCAACTCTTCCTCATCTCCTAGGCCTTAATGTGTCGGAGTTCTCAAGTCTTGATCTGGTGACTGTGCCCTTCTTTTTTTTAGCTATTTTAGGTATTCTCTTCCAAACCCATGGTTTTCATTTTTCCTTCACACGCAAATGAATAAGGCCACTCATGACTTATGCCCAGATCTCTCTTGAGAGCCATATACTTGCTTTCTCCATTGTCTCCACTAACATGCCTTATATCTCTCAAGTTCAGCAAGTCTAAAACTGAATTTGTGACCTTTCTTTATTCTAAAAACGAAGGGGCGCTCTTAGCAATTGTGAACAGGGGGTGTGACTTGCTATTTAAATTTAAAGCTCCTCGAGCTGCTGGGTGAAAAATGGATCGTGGGCAATGGTAGAAGTGAAGTGTAAAGGCCATTTAGACCACTATTTAAATTTTAAGCTCCTCGAGCTGCTGGGTGAAAAATGGATCGTGGGCAATGGTAGAAGTGAAGTGTAAGGCCACTTAGACCACTGCTGTAGTCTCCCAAAAAGGTGACGATGGCTGGGACTAGGGTACGGTGGTGTAGGTGCTGAGGGGTGACTTAATGTGAGATGTATTTTGAAAGTAGCATTGCCAGGATTTGCTGTGAGGTATGAAGGAGAGGAATCAGTGCGGCTCCTAAATTTCTGTCCTAAGCACCTGGGTGAAGGGTGGTGTCAATAACTGACATGGAGCAGACTGGAGGAAGGAGGAGTGGAGAAGTCAGTCTGTAGTTCTGTTTTGGCTATGTTAAGCTAGAGATGCCTATTTGACCTCCAAGCAGGGGATATTGGGTAGGCAATCTTTAGTGTGAATCAAACTCAAGGGAGAGGTGGAGGCTGAAGATACAAATTTTGGAATTATTAGCGTATGAATGGTATTCGAGGCCAATGGACTAGATGAGATCACCCAGGAAGGTTATGTAAAAGTAAGGGCAGAAGACTCTAACTCTCACAGGTGAGAAGGAAAGGACAAGCAAGTGAGTAAAATAGAAGGAAAACCAGAACTGCTTGGCTTCACAGAGACCAGGAGAGGAAAATGTTTCTCGAAGGAGGGAGATCGTGTCAAATGTGCCTGAGACTTGAGTAAGGGAGGGCTGTGAAGTGGCGGGCTTGGGACTGCTGTTGGCAGTGCCGCGGGTGTAGCTTGTTGTGGTGCGCGTGGTGGGCTTCTGTGGGCTGGCCTAGGGAGCTGTTAACTATGTAGAACATGGGGAGACCAAACCACAAACTGACATCAATTTAGAACTTTGACATGCAGCCCAGTTTTTAATTTTGAAGGTTCTCTTTGCTTATTCTTCCCAAAGTACTTTTGAGTTCATTCTTTGGTGCTTTTGAACCCCCAGATCTTAGACTAACACCAGTATCTATACGGGCAAGCTTATAGAGCACATCACAGTTATACTCACTTAAATATGGAGATTTGGCTTCTTTTATTGAACTCATTCTTTCCTACCCCTCATATTTTTTAAATTAATTTTTTAAACTGAAAATTACTACATAAACATAGCAAAATCAAATAGCATAAGGGAGACAAAAATCTCTCTTATACTCCAGATTCCTGGTTCTGTATTCTCACCCCTGAGGGTTAGAGTCCTCTGTTAGAGTTTCTGGTGTATCTTTTAAGAAATAGAATGTGCATATATGTGCATGTAGGTGTATGTTATCTTTAATTTAAAATGAATTAGATCACAACATAAAGCATTCTGTATCGGCCTTTTTTTTTCTTTTACTAAAAGTATATTTGGCGATTGGTCTATATGAGCACAGTTAGATTGATCTCATTTTTCTTCATGGTTGACAATATTGTGTTGTACAGATGCACAATAATTTATTTTTAAGATTTTATTTATTTTTAGAGAGAGGGGAAGGGAGGGAGAAAGAGAGGGAGAGAAACGTAGATGTGAGAGACAAACATCAATCAGTTGCCTCTCATAAGAGCCCTGACCCGGAACCAAATCCACAGCCCAGGCCTGTGCCCTGACCGTAAATTGATCTGGTGACCTTTCACTTTGCAGGATGATGCCCAACCCACTGAGCCACACTGGTCAGGACATGGATATACAGTAATTTACCAGCTACACAAGTGATAGTTATTTAGATTGTTTCCAGTCTTTTATTTAAAAACATTGTTGCAGTGCATAGTGATGAATACTGCCAACTTATTCTTTTTTTAAAAAAAGATTTTATTATTTATTCTTAGAGAGAAGTGAAGGGAGGAGAAAGAGAGGGAGAGAAATGTAGATGTGCGAGACAAACATCGACTGGTTGCCCCCAACCAGGGACCTG
This sequence comes from Macrotus californicus, assembly GCA_007922815.1. NCBI lineage: Eukaryota > Metazoa > Chordata > Mammalia > Chiroptera > Phyllostomidae > Macrotus > Macrotus californicus. Next base: position 22,464 of record VMDR010008931.1, read on the forward strand.
GCCTGCATCCGAGGCACGAGCTCTGACTGGGAGTCGAATCGGCGGCCCTTCAGTTTGTGGGATGATGCCCAGCCCACCGAGCCACACCAGGCAGGGCCTGCCAACTTACTCTTGAATATTTGTGTTTTTAAAGTTCTCTTCAACTTATAGAACTAAAAAATTCATACTTTACCCTTTTATTTTACTCACCTTTCCCAGCCATCTAGTCTTTAAGCCCTTATGTTTTATCCCGATTAACAATATCACTAGCTGGGCACTTTTTAAACCTGTAGTCATAACACTTTGAGGAGTGGGTACTGTTATTGTCCCTTTTCCATGGAGAAAGAAGCCGAGACTGAGAGGATGTACCTTGTCCAAGGCCACATAGATAGCAAGGGGCGGAGCCCAGATGTGGACGTGGCCAGTGTGGCTCTGAAGTCCACGTCCCTGACCACCGTGCTGTGCTCTTCTCCGCGGCCCGTCTTTCCCAGTTCTGCCTGTGACTCCTGTAATTCAGGCCTTCTCTGCCTTCAGCTGGACTCGGCTAATAATGTGCTTGTCGTTCTCAGCGTTCATTTCCTGTTCCCAGCCTTCCTTTTCCTAGGTACCCAAACAAGATTAATCTTCCGAAAGCACAACTACGATTATTGCTTCCCAGCTCAAAAGTGGCTTCCTGTTACATTTAGAGTCCAGCCTGGTCTTAGGCACTTCCCTTTTATATTTGTGTTTTTAAAGTTTTTTGCTCCAAGCTGTATCGAAGATGTGATCATTGAATTGTCTCTAAAGCTTCATAGTGAAATTAGAAGTATGATGACTAGCAAAAAAATGAGATAGTCACTGGAGTTAAATAAGTTTTTGGGTTTTTTTGAGTTGTTTCCCTTTTTACCCTTAGTAGCTCCTGCCATATGGTTTCAACAAACTGTCAACTCAGTTAATTTAAATCAGATGTGTAATTGATTAAATGCTAACCACAAACATCTTGGTGTCACATAAAACAGATTCCTTAAAACATGCACAAACCTGATGGAGGAGTATGAAATTTCTAACATGCCCTCCAAACTGGGTACTTGAGAAGGAGGTCATATATTTAGCTTTAAATACATGTGTATATACAAAACAAAATATTGAGAAGACCTTTCAGGGAGAGAAATAACTTCTTAAAGCTACATCAACATTTTTTCTGCTCAATTATAATTTAAAGTTTGAAACTTAACTCTGCATTTATAGAAAAAAATACTTCAGTGCAAATGTTTTTGTAAAATGTTATCCTTGACATTTTTCTTTCTGAATAAAGAACAGCTGTTCTTTCTGAATATAATGCTTCATGCAGGTGTCTTACTAGACGCCATGTCTACTTTGGCAGGCAGTATTCGGATCTGACAGTTTTTAGTTTTGTGTTTAAAATATTCTTATTGCCTCTCTGTTCCACTAACAGAGTCCTTGTCAGTGTTTTAGAATATCTTGTTTTTAAATATTAGACTTCTTAAAACAGTTTTAAAAATGTCAGGCATTAAAAATTTGTTATTTAGTGAATAGCCTGTTGCCTTTTGCCAGATTTAGTCCAACACAAGCTTCTTTTGCCTTGGGTCAAGTCTGGATATTTCCTTGGAAGATACTGCGTTTGCCAACAGACAGTGGTGACCTGGGAGAAGTAAGTTCATGCAGATCCACCGTGTGTCTCCCTTCAAATTGATTGCTGTGTTAGTTTTAGTCAAGGGACAGAACAAATAGTAAAAGGAATAAATGACGTTTCTGGGTTTAGCATTAGAATCGTGGGTGCCCTTCTACCCTAGTCTCTTAGTTTTACTTGTGGAGATAGGGAGGGCTCTGTGTCTCCGGTAGAGCTGCCCGTCTCTGGTGCTCCTTAAAGGAGGGAGGCTGCAGAATTTCAGTTCATCGGGCATTGTCAAGGTGTATCAATTAAATATCTGCTTTTCCTATGTAGTGTTCTATGTCCACATTCACCCATACGTAGTCTTCAAGGATGTTTTTGAGGAGAGAGATTATCCTCTAGACACTCACGTTAGAGTGCAGGAAATCCAGAAGCAAGACAAGACCGAATAATGTAGTCTGATTCTTGAGTGGATTATTACTATAAATTTTTATTTCAGTATAATTAGGATACAAAATTTAGTTGTTAGGAAACTGATTGGCTTATGTTTTAGGGTTGCAGGATGGTTTCTATACTTATTCTTTAAAAAAATAAAGTTTTGCTGGGGATGAAAAGGAAGGAGGCAATACTGAATTAAGAAAAACATCTTCTAAAAAATAAAGAAAAACAACTTTGACAATGGTCTACGTCACGAGACAGGCACATGGGCACAGTTGCGCTCAGAGCACTAATGCAGGCAGTCTTTATTCAGACTCTCAAAGCCTATAAGCGGTAAAAAAGAGGCCTTATAGTTAACTTTATATCTGTTTCCTTTTGCCCTGCTTCTGAAACTCTTTAGAATCATAAAATGTCGAAATTGAAAAGACCTTGGAAGTCGTCTTGCCTTCCTTCTACTCAGTGTGGGAATCCTTTCCATAAAAGCTCCAATCTTTTTGTTTTAAACCGTTATTTTGAAGAGGTCCACTTACTTCACCCCCTTAGATTCATGGGCTGCCTATTGCTAAGAGACCTGTCAGATTATTTGTTGGCTCTAATCATTACAAAGAGTTGCCATAAATTCAACTGCAGCTTCTATGAGTTTCTCCCAGCTTTGTCTGCTGGTAGAATATGGACTAAATCTGTTCCTTCTTTCATTTAACTACCCTTTTGAAAACAATCTGCGTCTAAATTATTATTATTATTTTTAACCTGGGGTCCGTGAATTCATGAGTCTGTGGCTGCTCTTCAGGGGATTATGTCATATGTAAAATTATGAGTATATGTGCATTTTTCTGGGGAGAGAGCCAATAATTTTTATTAGCTCAGTGGAACCTGATTCCCTACCAAAGTAAATATGCCATACCTCCTGTGATGGATCTGTACTCTGCTTTTTGTTTTGTTTTTATTGTTTTAATTATTATTGTTTAATAAGCCTGTAACGGGCCAGCTAGTCCAGCACCTCTGGAACCATTGCACTAGGGAAGCCTGAGATGCCTGGGACATTTCTGATTTCATGAGAACTGTAGACTTTTCAGAGCTTTGGAGACCATCTGGTATCCATATAGTTTATGGCGTATTTATAGTTAGTTAGTCTATTAAAAGATTAAAATGGTCCAAAGGGTGGGGTTTCATTTAAGAATTTATTTCGAAGTCTTGGCGGCCATCACAAACATTAAGAATGTGGGGATGCTATTTTAAAATCGAGAATGTTCCCAGGATTTTTGTTTGTTAGCTTCAGATTTAATATTTGAATCTAACACAGGTATATGAATTATAATACTTCCTGATTAATTTTTAATCTGTAAAATTTTTAGCCTACTTAAAAACATTGTTTCTAAGGTAGGAGAGTATAGTTAGAATTCAGTCATTCATGGACACTGGTTTCAAACACCACATCTGTGCTTTGCGACAGTGTGAGCCTGAGGCAATGCCTCCTGCGCCCCTGCTGTCCCCGGAGACAGAACTCCTCAACCAACAAGCTGTTTGTTCAGGGAAGTAATGTTTGAGTAATAACATAAACCAAATGATAAAGAGCAGCTTGAGATTTGGAGATACTTCTCAATGGGCTACGATTACTTCACTTTTGTAGAAGGAAGGAAGTTTACGATAGGCCTACTCTTTGCTACAAATGTCGGAGGAGTAATGTCAGAAGAGACAAGAGACTAAGGTGAAAGAAAACAGGAACATGAAATATGGCAGCGGACATGGACATGCTTTATTGAGCAGCAGAAATGGCAAGCGAAGAAAAAAAGGACAAGAACCAGCAATTTTCAGGTACTTATTCCTCTCTTAGTGTCAGAATTATTTGAGTTGGCTTATTAACAGAGATCTATATGAAAATAGAGTGCTTAAAACAGACAAATGCAGGGTGTGGTTGAAAACAGAAGATATAACATATCTGATGTCTGGAGCTCGGAAAGCTGCTTTTCTCTCAATAGTGTCACTCCCTGAAGATGCGTTTCCTGTATGTGTTAGGGAGGCACAGTAGGGGTCACTCAGCAGCCAACAGCTGCTCACAGCCTCCCTTGAAGGCCCTTAAGCCTTCGGAGAGAATCGGAGTCCATGTTCACGTTGCAGCTCAGTAGTTCTTAACCGTTTTTTGACTCCTAAAAACCCAAGGGATGGGAAGTAATAGTTATTCCATTAGTTACGATGATTTTTAACTCTAGTTTTTATTCTTAGTGAACTGGCAATATGATGGTGTATTGGGGGGTAAGACTAGAGTCTTGGGAGAGGAGAGCAGCTTCTTTGTGGGGCTGGGAGAGTGTACCTTTGGTTAGGGTCACTATGATTGTATGTATTCATTCAACAAGTATGTAACGGGTGCCGCTGTTGGATACAGTGTTTCAGGTGCCACCTTGAGTTGTGACTAAGAACATTATTGCAGGGGGGTTAAGAGTGATTTGGATGCGAACTGCATGTTTGAATACCAGACTTTTCACTTAGTTAAGTGACCTTTGGCAAGTTTCTTAGCCTCTCTGTGTCTCAGTTTCCTGCTCTGTGGACGGAATCACCCTAGTTGGTGTCCCCTAGAGCTGCGGTGGGGATTGCATGAGCTCCTCGCTGAGTGCTGTTATTAAGGAGCGCAGTTCTCATACACCCACGTAATGCCGTGACTACCGTGAAAGCACAGCATAGCGCTGGAACTCATCTTTTAGTGTGTATTGACTTATACTTCGTTTTACAAAGGGTTTGAGACAGAGCTGAGGCCCCCTCAGGAATACGCTAGACCCAAGGCAGCACAACTGAACTAAGATGTGGGTTCAGATCTTGTTTTGAAAGGCAAAGTCAGAAATTTAAAAATGAGTATAGTCACACCTCGGTGTTCATTGCCTTCAGAACTCATCAAACCCTCAACTCATCGCATTTTGACAAGAAAAGAATGTTTCAGCACCTGGTGCTTGCTCAGGACTCACGGCACTTGCTAGAATTACGTGAGTCACCACGCTGTCCCACCAGAGAAAATGCTTCATCGTTCAGTACCCAGGGGTTTCCGCACTTGTCACGAGTTCCAGAACAAATGAACAAGTACCGAGGTCCCACGGTGTGTGCAAGTGCTAGGAGCAGATGCTCAGTAAATGTTATTTTTCTTATGCTAAAAAAGTCATTTACTTAACAAGTGGGTCACTGTTAGCCCAACATGTGCCATTTTGCAAAACTTTTAAAAATGCCTCTTTTAGATAGGTATAATTCTCTGGGTGCTTTGGGGAGTGGCGTGCAGACTGGATTTTATCTCCCATCCCTGCTCAGCCACTTGGCGTGGAGCTCTTACGCAGTAAGCAACTGTGCAGTGATTCTGAATCAGGTATTAATTTGCTTCTCTTTTGAAATTTTCTATAGATACTAAATTGTATAAAGTGGTAGGACTATACCACGTGGCATATCCACCTAAATCAGAATTCTTAGATTGTGTTCTCTATTATTAGTTCTCATTATTAAAATATTATTTAGCCCTGGCTGATGTGGTTCAGTGGATTGAATGCTGGCCTGCGAACTGAAGGGTCACTGGTTCGATTCCCAGTCAGGGCACATGTCTGGGTTGCTGGTCAGGGCCCCAGTTCAGGGCATGTGAGAGGCAACCACACATTGATGTTTCTCTCCTTCTCTTCTCCTCTCTCTAAAAATAGATAAATAAATACAGTCTTTTTAAAAAATAAATAATACAGAGATTTATATAATCTTCATCCAATTTCCACAAATCACATCTTGTTGCTATTGTACAATAAACACAACCAGCAAATCAACTTTGATACCATCCACTGACCTCAGAATTACTCAGAATTCACTAGGTTTGTAAGCATTCACTTGTGTGTTATTGAGTTCTAAACAATTTTATCATACGTGTAGATTTGTGCGTTTAAGTTAAGGTATTGCTAAGATACAGAACAGATCCATCACAAAGCTCCCTCATGTTACCTCTTCATAGCTCCAGCCACCTCCCCTGGAAAACCCCTGGCAGCCACTCACCTGTTCTCCATCTCTAAAGTTTTGTCATTTCAAGAATGTTATATACATTGAGTTATAGAATATGTAACACTTGATATTGAGTTCTTTCACTCAGCATAATTCCCTTGAGAGCCATTCAAGTTGTTACACACACAGTAACAACTATGTTCATGGATACTGAGTAGTGATGCCGTGGTATAGTGGTATAGATGTGCCACGGTTTAACCATCCATCTGTTGGAAAGTTGTTTCCAGAGTTTGGCTATTATGAATGAAGCTTTTATGAACGTTTGTGTACAAATTTTTCTTTGAGCCTAAGTTTCTTTTTTCCCCAGTTTGCTTGGTGTTGAATTTTATCAAATGCTTTTTCTGCATTTATTGAGATGATCATATATTTCTTTTTCCTATTCTGTTAAAGTGGTGAATTTATACTGATTTTTGATTGTTAAATTAGCTTTACATTCTTGGAATAATTTAACTTGGCCATGATGTATTCTCCTTTATATATATCTTTGATTTGATTTGGTAGTATTTTCTTTAGAATTTTTATGCATATGTCTATAAAGGATGTTGACCTAAAAATAATTACATGTAATTATTTTTAATGTCTATTAGTCTCATAAATGAGTTCCTCTATTCTCTGAAAGTGTTTGTGTAGAGTAGGTATTATATCTTCTTAAATGTTTGGAGTGAAGCCATCAAGTATTATGTTGTTACCACAATACTTAAATTTATATTATCTGTTGATATCTACATTAATCACTTTATCTTTCTTCTGAGCAAGATAAGGACTTTATCATTCATCTGCTTTCCCATCTCCCATCCCCTCTTCTTACCCTCACCATTATTCCTGTTGATATTATCTGATATTGTAGTTTTGAATGTTAGTAAACTTTTGTGTTTTGTTTTTTATTTCAAATTGGCACTTACTTAAAGGTTTTACTGGTTTCTCTGCCATATATTTCTCTTGTTCCTTATTTATTTTTATTTTATTTTATTTATTTCTTTTTAGACAGAAGGGAAGAGAGGGAGAAAGGAAGGGAGAGAAACATCAGTGTGTGGTTGCCTCTTGCACACCCCCCACTGGGGACCTGGCTCACAACCCAGGCATGTGCCCTGACTGGGAATCGAACCAGTGAGCCTTTGGTTCACAGGCTGGCCCTCAATCCACTGAGCCACACCAGCCAGGGCATTGTTTATTATTCCAGGATTAATTTTTTTATTTTATATATATATATATATATATATATATATATATATATATATATATATATATAGTGTGTATATATATATCTTTAAGCAATTCTTTCACTGTAAGTCTGAGAGAGCCAAAACTTTTGTGTCCTTGTACATTCAAAAATGTCTTAATTCTGCTCTCACATTTGAGTGAGAGTTTGAGTAGACGTAGAATTCTAGATATAGAAAAGTTATAGTAGATGCAGAAAAGTAGCGCCAGTTGTCCCAGGACCATCTGCTGAACAGACTGTTCTTTCCTCATTGCATAGCCCTGTCACCCTTGTCGAAAGTCAGCTGACCGTAGACATAGGGGTTGATTTGGGGCTCTCAACCCCCTTCCGTTGACACACATGTTCATCGTTACGTCAGTACTACATTGTTGTGAGTAATGTGTCTTTGTAGTAAGTTTTGAAGTCAGGAAGTGTGAGTCTCCCAATATAGTTCTTTTTCAAGATTGCTTTGGTTTTCTGGGTTCTTTGCATTTCCATATGGAGTTCAGGGTTAGCGATTGTGCAGGAAAGGCAGTTGGAATTTTGATAGGGCTTACTCAGTACTCTTTTCCGTCTTAACTTTTAAGAATGATTTCACTGCATTTTCCTTCTGTACTGTATCTGGTGGATTTCTTGGCTCCATCTTTCAGATCACTAACTTAATTTGTTCTTTAACTATATTTTTTCAGTCCTTAATTAAGTTTTTTAGTTCAGTGATCAAAACTTAATTTCCAAGTGTTCCAATTAAAGGATTCATTTTAAAATAAATGTTATCTTGCCTATCTCTGAAGATATTAATTGCACTTAATCTGAGGCCTTACTCAATTATTAACTCTCTCTTTAGGTCGAGTTCTTCTGTCTATCCCTCTTTTCCATGCTCGAGTCTTGGTTTTGTGCTCACTCATCTTTGGGAATCCTGGTTAGCCTTCCTATGAGTGTGACATTGTGCATTGCAGTAGGTCTCCGTTGATTGTGGGTAGTGATGGAATGTGCCGTGAGAGGGTGTGTACCAATTACCAGTCTTCTTTCATGTCAGTGTCCTCACTTCTGCCTGGAAGTTAATGTCCACCCAGGGCTCCGTCTTGTCTTGGTCATCCAAGACTTTATAACTCATTGTTTTTCCTGGTGGAGTGACACCTTTATACCTCTATTCTATAATGCTTGACCCAAAGAGGTCAACAGGTTGGAGAAGTCGACCTGCTTCGTAGCTTCTTGCGACCCTCCAGTCAGTGATGCTGTGGGTTCTGTAAACTGTTTTCACCCTTCCTGCTGTTTTCCACCCCTGGGCTAAGTTTTCTCTGGGGTCTGCTCGGACCATTTGCTATAGCCCTGTACCCGGGCATGGAGGATTGTGGTTTCCCCTCTGAACTGATTCCTCATAGTTTCAGTCCTAAGGACATTTCTTTTTTTATTATTGATTTTTTAAAAGGCATTTTTGTTCTTTGCAGGGCTTTGGGGAAGGAGAGCTTGCTCAGCCAGCCATCTTGATTCAGTCAACGGTTACATTTACAATGACATACATTTAATAAAAAGGAGAAAAGATGTAAAAATCTAGCCAAAATGAAATATTGATGAAAGGATTGAAGAAATCATGTTTTTTCTTTTGAAGAGTAGATGCTATCATAAATGAAGATTGGCAGTTTAAATACATAAAAATTAAAGCTTCAACAAACAAAACTTCAGACCAGAAATACATTTACATGAATTGGTAAAGGCATATGTTTGTGATGTTGCCGGTTTCTCTTTTTTTCTGCTCTGTGGGAGAAGAAAGAAAACGTGGGTTCTGAAGGCAGTGTCTCCCTTGTGTGCGTAAGCTCCGTAGCGTCAACATTAGCCCGTGCCTGCGACAGACTTACGTTGGTGGCTGAGGGAGAAACAGGCCAAAGATGTTTGACAGAGCTCTGAGAAAACATCAGAAAGGACTTTTGATTACAGCTTGGGTTCAGTAATTTTCAATGTTATTCCCTCAGTGTAATTCTAAATTCGTTTTGTATCTTTCCAGTGTACAATAATATGTCAGAGAATTTTTGGATAATATAAAAGAAATGATAACCCTCAACCCCAGTCATAACCACTGCTAACGCTTTGGTGTATTTCTAGTATTTTTAAATCATAACTTTAAAGCAGAATTAAAGTAATATGGTATTCTTTTCTTCCAGTCCAAAAGTAATCCCTGCTCAAGGAGAAAATTTTGAAAATGAAGGCCAGCACTAAGGAGAAAAAAAAACAAAAATCACTCATAATAACCACCCAAATATAAGCACAATTAAATTTGATACACACCCTTCCTGTGTTTTTTATGAATATATCCAGGCACTTTTTTTGCTTTTAATGCGGTGTCGTGACCCAGTACTATTTTATACCTCGCTTCTTTTCATTTGCAGTACATTGTGAATGTTTTCGTATGTTAGTAAATATTCTTGTATATGCTTTTTAGTGTTCCGTAGAATATGAGCATATTTAAATTAAGTATGTTTATTTAGCATACTTAACCATCTCCCTCTCATTGGACATTGAAAGTGTTTCTGACTTTTGACCATCATAAATAATATCATAATGAGTATCTTTGTCCTACATTTCCCATGCATCTATGATTGTTTCTTTAGGAATAAATTCCTAGAAGTGGAGTAGCTGGGTAAAAGGGTAGGTACATTTTAATGCTTTTGGTACATAAAAATGTCAAATTTTAAGCTAATCACTTGTTATATTCTGTCTTGTATTGGTATATAATTGTTTTATATGTCTGTCTTGTCTCCCTAATTAGAATATATGCTTCTTGAGGGCAAGGGAAGTTTCTCATACACCCTACGTATCCTTTGACAGTATGTGGTTTACAATGCCGGACTTACGAGTGATCAACAAACACTGTGTTGATTTAAAGCTGTGGTTTTACAGGCTTTTGAATGTCATAAACCTGTAAATTGAAAAATATATGTATTCTGAGGATACACATAGGCTTACAAATTTTCTGTTTTTCTAAGAAAGAATATTAAAAAATGAAATTCCCTACCTTCATTTCCTAAACCTTCATTTCATAACATGAAGAATGTTTAATAACAAAAAGTCTAATCTCTGAAAAAAGGGTAGGCTTTTAAATGGAACATTTTAGCTTTAAAAGAAAAACTCACTGCCTTATAGTTTTCTCATTTTGTGTTAGACTGGTAAATCTTCCCCTTGGCCAATTTGTGGTCTGTAGACCAACATTTGGGAACTACTGATTTAAAATTAAAACAAATTATTTATTGATTTTTCGAGAGAGAGAAGAAGGGAAACAGAAACAGAAACACCGATTTGTTGTTCCACTTATTCATGCGTTCGTTGTTGTTTCTTGAATGTGCCCTGACTGGAGATCGAAGCTGCAGTTTTGGCGTGTCAGGATGCTTGCTCTAACCAACTGAGCTACCCAGCCAGGGCCTGGGAACTACTGATTTAAAAGACTTAAAGGATTAAAAAATAAACCCTTTTGCAAAATAAATCATTCTTCCCTTTGCCCACAAGTCTGTCGTCTTCACAATATTAAGTACCTAAGTGCAGGTAATGCCATTTTTAATTACACAGTGTACAAGTACTACAGGAAAGAAACCCAGACTTTGCTGATGAACATCGAAATATATTTTTAATTGCCAAAACCAGAAACTAAATTGGAGACAGGTTAAGTGTGATGTGGAAAGAAGGCAGGTTTTAGAGTCAGACGGCCCGGGCTCGAATCCTGACTCTGGCATCGTCACCTATTTCCCTGTAGCTTTCTTATTTTACATAAGATAAATCTTCTCCAAAGAGTTTATATAGCCCCCGTTATAGCAGTTATTCACTGTGATGAAATGATTTGTTTAGACATCTGCCTTCCTCCTGGGGAGCCGTAGCTTGCTTTCCCGCTCTAGAGCCTCGTTTAGGGCTCAAGGCACAGCAGGGTCCAGTGGGATGGCCGCTGGGCCCTACATCATTGTGTGAGGGTCAAATGAGGTGATGTGTGAACTTTAAACTCTGTACAGATGTCCATTGTTTTTACTGCTAATAAGAGCTATCTTTGGGAGCTATCAAAACTTAGGGGACAAACAAAATTACCCATTTTACATAATGTCTCACATTTCTATTTTATGAGAAAACAAGTTTTAATTGGGTTATTGTGGAGCTCATTTGCTTCCTGGGAAGGCAGATGAACCCCCCAACTCCTGGCCAGTGGACATACCAAGAGATTACTTCATATTTAAAGAATGGTGCCCACCGTGTTGTCCTGTTAGCCATATAACTTACAAAAGGGTACCAAGCCTGAAAGACAGCAGGAAACTACATTATGCCAAATTCATTTTAATCAGAGCGATGTTTTTTACACTCACTGACTTTAAAAGTGTCTTAGATTCTGTTAGTAAAGCTCGTGGTGAATTTTTGCCACAAGATGGCATTGGTGATTATTGAATGCATGTTGAATTGACCCAGAATTCTGAAAAATGGTGCACATAATTGTATTCTTTTGGGGATGAGTTGAAAACTTTCATCACTGCTTATATATTCATTTTGTTTTGGCTACTAAAACAGGGTTAAATGCTACTTTACATCACTTCTTTCTGTATTCAAGTATTGTTTTGTTTCCTGTTTTTCTGTCTTTATAACTACAGTAACTATGTATTATTTGCTCTGTGTTGTATGTGTCTGACTTATTGCTGATAATTGTGGTAACAGGTAAGAAGAAAATACGATGGGACCCAGTTAGGAGGCGCTTCATTCAGTCCTGTCCCATCATAAGGATCCCTAACAGGTTTTTGAGAGGTGGGTGATAACTAGCAAGAGATCTGTGCTTCATTTGGGTTAAAGGGAACTTTGAATGAACTTTCTAAACTTGAAACTCTGGTTTTTAAAAATGGTCTAAACAGCTAAAATTGGAGTAAGAAAAGTCTAGAGCTTAATTTTAAGACCGTGTTTCATACTGACTACTGTTGGAATTGGAATGTAAGTTTTAGGGAGTTAGAGTCACTTCGTGTGCATTAAAAAGTAGAAGTAAGTCATCTCACTGGTATCGCTGTTGTTCCACTGGAACCATATTAAAAAGAACTTTGAGTAATTCATCAAATATGGGTGTAGGAAAGAGTTTCCCAAATATGATTCTAAGGGAGAAATAAAGATGAATTTATGTGGCTGTATAAAATTAAAATCCTTTTATGTAAAAAACCATAAATAAAAGATATAAAGTGGGAGTATTTGTAACAAATGGTTAATATTATGAGTCTATAAAAAGCTCTTATAAATTAATAGTTTAAAAGCAAATGCCCACTAGAAAAGTAGGTGAACAATATGAAT
>VMDR010008932.1:0-34967 GCA_007922815.1 Macrotus californicus
AAAATGCAGACAACTGTAATTGAACAACAATAAAGTAATAAAATCTTAAAAAAAATACAAATTGGTAGTTACAGAATAGGCCGGGGGATGTTAAGAACAGTATAGGAAATGGAGAAGCCAAAGAACTTACATGCATGACCCATGGTCATGAACTAAGGGGGAGGGTTGCTGGAGGGAATGGGGGGGTACTGGGTGGAGGGGAGCAAAGGGTGAAAGTTGGGACAGCTGTAATAGCATAATCAATAAAATATATTAAAAAAATAAAATATTAACCATAATCTTTTGGGCTCAATGGGTTAATGGAAGTATAGATTTCTTTTTGCCTTTTTCTTTGTATTCAAAGATTTTTGAATGGAGTATGTATGCATAAACACATACATAAAAGCACACACATCATATGTGCATAGCATGATGCCTTTTTCTGAAGTTATAAACCTGTGTTATCAGCATCCAAGTCAAAAAGCAGCATATTTCTGTGTCTCCAGGTTTCCCCCTTTCTCCTCTTCCAGTCACCGGAAGGGGAGAAGTCATAACCAGAATCGGTAATTCTTCCAATTACATGATTATGGCTTCTAAAAGCATAGAATAATTTTGCTTGCTTTAGTTTTAAATAAAATTTAATTAGTATATAGTCTTTGTGTCCAGCTCCTCCCACACAACGTGTTTATGATACCTCCCATGTATTGTGTCTAGTGACAGTGTGTTTATTTTCACTGCAGAACATTCCATTGTATAAACACACCCCAAGTTTTCATGCATCTACTCTTGATGGGGATCTGTGTAGTTCTCACTTTGGGGCTACTCTAAATAGTGCTGCTGTGAATGTTCTAGAACATGTCATTTTGGGAACATATGTATACCTATTTGTTGGATATATACCTAGGAGTGGAATTGCTTTGTCATAAAGTGTGGTACATTTGACTTTAATGTACACCAAACAGTTTTCTAAAGTGGTTGTACCAATTTATTCCCCCACCATCCATAGAGGAGAGGTGGGCCCTCTTATTTAACTGTTATCCAACTGTTCAGGTAGTCGCGGTGTTCATCAGTTCCTGCTACTTGTTTTTGGACAGTGCATTCTAGAAAAGGCTTTTCACAAGGCAAGCACCCACTCAGGTTAAAAAAGACAGCCTCCCAAGGGAGGTCTTCCAGGGAACAACCAGACAGACCAAACGCTGGGAATGAGGTCTCAAGGCACCCTGACGCCACGCTGCCCTTTCCAGTTGCTACCAAGCTATGGGTTTTTGCTGTTGTTGTGGGCTGCAAGTTTTCAGGGCAGTTCAAGAGCTGGCTGGGTGGATGAGGTATGGGAATAGGAAAACCTAAAATGCCACAAAACCCCAATTCTTGCTGAGATGCTGTCATTTTTTAAAAAATTAAATGTTCCTTGGATTACTGAAAACCTTGGGTCAAATTTCCAGGATTCTAAAAAATTGACTCTGGTCATGTTTGCCAGTTTTCTCATTGCCTTTGTGGAGGAGGTAATTTTTGGAAGTCCAGAAACTTACTCCATTTTCACTGACGTCACTCAATCTGCCTTTTTGAAATTCATTTGCCACCCAAATCCTATGAGACAGATAGAATGATTGGACCATATTGCAGATTATGGAACTAAGGCTGGAGGAGTTAGGTAATGTGCTCAGGGGTGCAGTTAGTAAGTGGAGGGCTGGGGTTCGAAGTCTAGTTTATTGAACTTCCCTCCCGGCTTGAGTTCAACACCAAACGCACTGGCAAAGGGGAGACAACGGCAGACAAGTGCCTCAAGCCCCAGCCTTGCTCCTCTCGAAGGCACTGGCATTATTTTCCTTGAGTATAAAAAGGAGATTGTATTACCCCTTCTCTTCCTGAAGCCTGGGAATCCAAAGACACTGCATCCACACAGGCCTAAACCATCCCGTCTTCCTGGGGGAGCTTCCTTCACAAGCAGGCATGGTCCCTTGCTGTGTGGGCTGAGCTCCGTGTGCGGAGCTTTTCGGTTTACACGACTGTCAACTCGGGGTTGTGTCATGTGTCCCTCCCCACTCCGTGATTAAACGAAAACAATAGCCAGGACTACAGCAACTGAAGGAAAAATGTCCTTTTCCGAGTGTTCACCCCTCAGAAAGATTGTTTTGTTTCTTCTGTCACCAGAGTCTACGGAAACATGGAGCCCCATTTTTCAAGTGAGAGATGGGAATGGGACTAACAAGTGGTCCCAGATTCAGTCATATGAAAACAATGACACATTCTGTGACTTGGAGGTCTGGAGGTTTATGTTGGCACCAACTGGAATGCTAATGTGCAAAGAATCTGGTCTCTCCTCTCAAACACTAACAAACACCAGTCATTTCCTACTGATTGGTTTCAACCTAACAAGCATTTTTTGAGCCCAGAAGAATATTTCATTTTAGAGTATTTAGATTATGTTGATTACTCACTTAGGAGCCATAAGTTGGTCAATGAAGAACAGATTGCTTCAGCCTGGTACCCTCCCTTCACTCACCACAACTACCACCGCCACCCAGGATTAATACGCATAACACAACAAGACATCACATGAAAAGGGATCTAGAGTTTTCTTAAATGCTTCATGAACTTTGGGGTATCAGAGACCCCCCTTTGAGCACACGACGAGGGTTATGAACATCTTTTGTGAAATGGCCCTACCCATCGAACTGCACGTTCATCTTGGGGATCATGGACTCTCTAAAAGCTCCTCCATCATTGAGAATCCCTTTCATACAGTGGGTCTTTGTCCAGTGCCACTAATGCCTCAGTCATATAGATTCAGAGAGCATCTCACTGACCAACTCTAAACTCACTGATTTACAATTGTGCTTTGACTTCAGAATTTGGCATGCACAGATGAGCCTGGGCCGTCAATTCTGGATGACTGCTGTCAATCATGCGAGAAGATTCTTACAGACAGTATAAATTGTTATGGCACAACATGCAGCACCAGCAATGTCATGGAATGGCACTGATTACATAGGTGTGTGTGTGTGTGATTACTATTTATCAAAAGGTATATCAAATAGATAGGTCTTCACTTCATACTAGTGTGTATGGAAGATATTAATGCAGGTATTAATAAATAGGAAACAGGAGGTTAGGTCAAGATGGCAGTGTAGGTGAATGGAGTACTTGAAACCTCTCACAACAGTCAAAATTACAACTAAATTATAGAAAAACCATCACTCAGTACTGCCTGAAATCTCGCTCAACAGAAGCCCTATAACTACTGATATAAAGAAGAAGCCATATGAAGACTGGTAGGAGGGGTGGAGACATGGAAGGGACTGGTCCCATACCCACATATGTTGGATAAATGGCCTCCTTTGGCTCATACTTTGGACTTTCCTAAAATCCCTCAAACAAGCAGCATCTGGCCTCTGCATCCCCTGTACCTCCTGCTAAGTGGCCCCAGACCTGGCACTACATCGGCCAGCCTCAGTTCCCCCCCCTAGCTTCTCCCGGACACCTCCAAGCCCAGTACAAGTAGCAGCCATCTGCACGGAACTCTGCAGCTCATGCTGGGTGGTGTTGCACAGGGCACAAGCAGTGGTTGACCCTGCATCTCCAAGGAGCCCCCAGAGCCAGTACATCTGACAGACAGCATGAAAATAGAAACAAAAAACAAAACAAAACAAAAGGTGGGGTAGTAATACTTATATCAGACAAAACAGACTCTAAAACAATGACCATAACAAGAGACAAAGATGAACCCAACAACTCCACTTCTGGGTATTTATTCAAAGAAACCCAAAACACGAAATTGAAAGGACATATACAACCACGTGTTTATTACAGCATTATTTACAATAACCAAGATATGGAGGCAACCTAAGTGTCCATCAATAGATGGGTGGATAAAGAAGTGATGTGTATATACCATGGAATATTACTGGGCCATAAAAAAGAATGAAATCTTGCCATCTGTAAAACATGGATGGACTGAGAGGGTATTATGCTAAGTGAAATAATCCAGACAGAGGAAGACAACTGCCAGATGATTCACTTACATGTGGAATCTAAAAAAATAAACAAAATAAACAAGCAAACAGAATAGAAATAGACTCATAGATACAGAACATTTTGACAGTTGCCAGAGGGAAGAGGGGTTTCAGGGATGGGTAAAAAAGGTAAAGGGATTTAGAAGTACAAATTGGTAGTTACAGAATAGTTACAGGGATGTAAAGTACAGCAGAAGGTATATAGTCAATAACATTGTAGGAATTATACATGGTGTTAGATAGGGACTAGATTTATTGGGGTGATCACTTCATAAGTTATAGAAATGTCTAATCACAAGGTTGTACACCTGAAACTAATATAATATTCAACTTCAACTGTAATTCACAAATAAAAAAGAAAAATATCTGTACCATAAAAGAAGAGAAATAGGAAAACAAAAATATGTAACATTTTAAGTATCAGTACATAAAATAAAATCATAACTAGGCTACTATTTTAGTTTTCACTTCCCTGCGTTGCCAAATATGGAAATATAATTACTTCCAAGCACAACTACCTTATCTTTATTTTATTATCTTCAATTCAATAGGCACTACTGAGGACCACTATTTAGGGCAGGCCATGTGATGGGCACTGGGTTACAAGACGAATGTGGTTCTTCAGGAGCTTACAGTTTCATGAGGCACACAAACAGACAATGGATAGCTTCATATACTAGGGGTGGTCCAGGTAACACCACTGCACAAAAGGACCCTGGCAGCTCCAGACTGCATGATCTGTCTGGGTAGAGACAGAGGAAGGAGGCAGGTGAGGAGTCAGGGGAAGCTTCTAAGAGGAGATGAATAAACAGACTCTTAGAGGAAGAACAGAGTCAGGCACTCTAAGAACAAAGAACAGGATTCTGAAAGGCGTGAAGCAGCAGGTGCATGGAGATCACTGTAAACTGAGCAGTCTGACTGGAGTGTGACAAGGGAAGAACAGAACTGAAGAGGTATGCAGGAAGGCTGGCCCTTGAAGGGTCTTATTTGCCTTAGAAACAGGCCTCTATCCAAGAAGCCACGGGAGTTGTGTGAACAGTATAGTGATGTGGCCAAGCCGTGTTTTGGATGGCAGGGCCTGCCCTCGACAGGGAAGACAGATTTAGGACTGAGCAGAAAGACTGGGATGAAGGCTGTTGTACTTGTCAGGACGAGAGATGGTAAAGGCCTGTCCTGGGGAGATCGTGTTTAGGGCACAGAGAAAGGGACTAGCTCAAGGGAAGCTTCAGAGAAAGAACTGCTAGGACTTGGTGATTGATCAGATGCTGGACCGAGGAAGGTGGTGGAGAAAGGATGCATAGATGTGGGAGCACAAACTAAGAGGTTTTATGGGATAAGGAACAGTTGGTATAGTAAGGAGAAGATGCTGTATTGAGTTCGCGGTGCAGATGGAGACACCTCATAAGTAACTGAGAATGAAGCTAAGGACAGTGGTTAAAACCATGTGAGTGAGAGACCACCCAGTGGAAACAGGTAGAAAATTAGTCTTTAATATTTTGGAGTCACAAACTCCCAGAAGGACCTGAAGAAATAGATTGATTTGCTTATGACAAAAGTGCCCCTGAGCATACACACAGGCACACATGATTGTACTTACCACTTGAAAGTGTCAGAGCTCAAGTTCAAATCTATGAAGCGTGAGAGGAACACTCTATGGTGGAAGGTGACGAGTGTTGAATTCAGGTGCCTGGCTCACTGATCAAGCAAGCATCCTCTCCTCTAGATGGCCTTGAAAAGGCCACCTGATCTTAAAATAGAGACAGAGAAACGAGGAAAGCTTAGTGACCACTGGTACCTCCTTAGTTATGGGGCCAACAGTGGCTCTGGAGAGTTGGGAACCACTGACCTTTCTGCTCCTCTGTCAGCCTAAATTTTCCATGTCCCTCCTCTCAATGTAAATGTATATTAACGTCCTTAAAAACTCCATAGGGTTAAGGGAGAGACTAAATTTGTTGAACACCTACTCTACACCAGGGAGAGTGCTGTAGATACATGGTCTAATTTAATATTCACAATAAACTTTCAAGTGTCATCATCCATTAATTTATAGTGATAAAAGATTAGTGAGTCAAGACCTCACCCATGGTCACATGGCTTACATATGTCACGATGAGAACTTCTATCTGTCCAGTTTCAAAACAAATGCTTTCCCCACTGCATCATCCCATCTACTTTGCAGATGGGAGCAAGGCTTGGGAAGGCTCAGGGGTTGCCATCACCAAACGAGGGCAGATGTTGGCAGTCTCCTTGAGTGTCCCAGGACAACAGCCCTCTCTCCCTGCACTGCAGGCATGTTTCTCTTCTCTTTTCCTTCCTCTCACCACACTCTGCTTCCTCACTCCATATTGTTTATTTTCTCTCCCATTTTGCTTCTTGAATCTTCTAAAATCACTTAGAGCTAAAAAAACTCCAACCTTCGCCGACTTGGTCATGGGCATTCTCTAGATCAAAATCTCTGTAACCTCCATGGTACTGCGTGGATTGAGCACAGTAGTTCAGGGTGAGAGTCCGGGGGACAGACTTCTTTAATTTAAATGCCATCTCTGGCACTTACTAGCTCTGTGGCCCCACACCAGGCTGAATCTGCGCACTGGTGCTCTCTCTCTCCCCACCCCTCTCTTTCTCTCCCCCCATACCCCATCACCCCAACATGAGGACACAGCAAGAAGGCAGTCATCTGGAACCTGACCTGCTAACACCCTGATCTTTGACTTTCAGCCTCCAGATCTGTGAAAATGTAAATTTCTATTGTTTAAGCTCCCCAGTTTATGGTATTTTGTTATGACCCCCCAAGATAAAACACACAATTTGGGGACTGCCATTTTAGACCAGTTAGTCTGGGAAGGCCTCTCTGAAGAGCTGACATTTGAGCTAAGACCTGAATGTTGATAATAAGGCAGTCAAGTGAAGGTCTGGGGTAGGGAGCACATTTTTGAGTATGAGGGGTGGATAAAGAAGACTAGCCCTTTGTACAATTATGACACAGACAAACTCAGACGTCACTTCCCCCTTCTCCATCTCCCTCCCACCAGGGCCTGCCAGTAATGCCTTGTGCCCCCAAATTCAGTGCCCTTTACTGATGCCTTTAGTCTCCATGGACCCATTCACAAGGTGCCACCTTTATCAGAAAGGCTTGTTATTCTCCTGATTTTCTTTCTCCATCAAAACTTGCCTTTTCTGTGCCTCATTTCCTCAGTAACTCACATCTGTTGATATACCTAAGGGGCATAAGTTACTCCTCTCAGATGACATCGGCATTTCACAGGGACCTACTAAAGGGGACTTGTTTCTAGACAACCGGCAGAGATGAGGGAATCCAGGCATTACAGGGCCACTGAGGAGTCATTTTAGAGCAGATGGTTTTTATAATACCCACACTACCCAGCACAGGAAGTTACATATTCGCTTTCTGGGCTGTCTTTTCCTGTGTTCAGAAATTACTGACTGTCTAGAATACATTCAAAACTGACACTTTGGAATAAAGATTTCTATTTTAATTCCAAACGCAACTGAAAATGGAGCTAGGTTGTGATTTCAGGCAAACATTGACAATATCTCCAATAGATCATATCCCGGTATATTTATATAACCTCTAGGTTGAGTAATTCCTTGTGAAAGGATTTTAGATCTGTATCTGAGTCTTAAATGTTGAACCACAAAGAAATTGCTAAAACCTCCTTAAGCAGCTAAAATCTAGTTCCCAATTCACAAGAAATTTGGCCAAGGAAGATATTAAATAGAGTGGTGTGACTAGTCAGAGTTGATGATACGTGGGCACGGAGATGATAACTATCAAAAGGGAAATTAGAATAAATGAATATTAAAATATTTAAATATATAATAATGTGTTCAAAACACAGTTCTGAAGAACATTATCATTGGAAGTGAGAAACCAGTATAAGTCACTTACAGTCTTTTCTAAGCAACCTTCTTCCCCCATTTCGACTCATTAGGATAATACTAGCTTCCAGTGTAATGGTATAATTTTAACTGTGCTGTACACAAATTACTCTGGTGTTCACTCTGACAGGGCTTAGCTCTAATTCCTCCTGGCAGACCTTTAGCAATTGTTACAATGCTAGAAAAACAAAAAGGAATGAGGCATTTAGAAATATACACACACACACACACACACACACGTGTGTGTATATATGTGTGTGTGTGTGTGTGTGTGTGTGTGTATATATATATATATATATATTCAGGACAGCCATTAGATTAGATTTACATAGAAGAATGTTTCTAAGTTTCAAGAGTTAAAAAGAGAGAGAGGGATGCCATCATTTCTGAACTGGCCTAGACAATACAGTATGTTATATGTCAGGAGACACAGCACGGATCTACACATCTTTGGTTTTTACTGTTAATCATCTAAAATGTAGATTTCTAATACTAACCTAAGTACTCACACACAAGCACACCTATAAGGATACGCTTCTTTGATGTTCTAAAGGTCAAGTTACTTTCTGTCAAAAAGTATAGAGTAAATAAATCTTTTAATAATGAGCACCATTTGGGTTTCCTGGTTAGAAAAATGGAGAGGGTGGCAGTGACCTCGAAGGCCTGATGAGGGTTAAATGAGAGAGTGCCTAGACAGCACTTGGCACAGTGCTGCCACACAGGAAGGACTTAGGAGAAGGCAGCTGCCAGTGTTGCTGTTATTATTGTTATCAGCCACAAGGTCAACAAAATGACGCACACTGGAATGAGAATCCAGGATCCCAAAGCACTTGCACCTACATCATTACATTTGAACCTCAAAACCATCTTGTGAGATCGGCAGACAAGAACCTCACTCTTGCAGATGAGGAAGGTAAGACGCAGCAAGAAAAACTGATCACAGAACTGGAAGTACAACCTAGATCTCCTAAATCCTAGTGACTCATAGAGCCTCTCTGTGTTGCTCTTAACGCTCAGTGCCCTGGATTTGCATCCATCCATTCACCGAGCATTCGTCAAGTGCACACTTAGTATCAGGTATTTTTCCCAGTGCACAGCAGGGCACAAGACATACAAGATACTTGTGGTCATGAGCCTACTTTCCCTGAGAGAGTCAGGGTCAAGAAGTTGAGATAGAGAATAATTAGTTAACATAATAAGTAAGTTATCTAGTGTCATGGGCTGAATTGTGCCCCCATCCACAAATTCATATATTGATGCCCCAATACCTAGTATATTCAGAGGACAGTAACTGGGCAAATAGAGCCTTTAAGGAGGTGATTAAGTTAATCAAGGCTTTTTGGGGTCAGTCTCATCCAACCTATCTGGTGTCCGTATGAGGAGAGGAAATTTGGACAGCAGGAGAGTCACCAGGGACGTGAGTAAAGAGAAAAGACCATGTGAGAAGACAGAGAGAAGGTGGCCATCTGCAAGCCAAGGAGAGAGACGGGAGAAGAAACCAAACCTGTGGACACCCTATTTTGAACTTTTAGCCTTCAGAACTGTTAGAACATGGTCTCTGGCATTTTTAATGACAATGCTGGGACAGTAATGCTCGTGCACCTCATGAGACAAGTTGATGAGTACTGTGAGGAAAAAGAAGTCCAAGAAGAGCATGCTGACAGTGCTCAGGAACCATGCGGGGTGGGAAGGGGATGTCACAATGTTCAGTAGGGTCTCGGTGGGAAGAGATGGTCCGAGCAAAGACACGAGGAACATGATTACAGGAATTAGCTCTGGAGAAGGGTTTTCCAGGTGGAGGGGACCGTTGATACAAAGGTCCTGGGGTGGGGGTGCACCAAGTATGTTGAGGAACAACTGTGGAGAGGAGCTGACTGGAGATGAAGGAGCAAGAGGGAGCGGAGGCCAGAGAGGTATTGGGAGGGACAGTCAAGTAAGGCCTTGTGGACCGTTGCAAGAATTTCAGTTTCTTAACAAAAGATTTGTGTTCTTACAGGATTGATGTAGTAGAGAGGGGGAGAGTTAATAGAAGGAGACAGAGGTGAGTGGGATGGCATCTAGTACATCGGACTGGCTCTCCGTTGGAAGGAGCAGTTAGTTCATGCTCCTGTGTGTATACATCGGAGTTTATGGGGGGTAGGGGCTCCTGACTACTTCTATTTTTTCCAGTAAAGGATGAAGCACAGTCATCAGTCAAGAGTGAGGATAGGGAAGAGATGTCGAAGATCTGAAGTGAGAGAAGGTATGATAGGGTGACATGTTTGTGTAACCTACAAATGGGGTGACGTAGACAACACAATTTATTGTCTGACACTTCTGAAGGCAGGAAGTCCGAAGAGATCAGGGTGTCAGCAGATTTGGTTACAAGGGCTGTGAGGAAAAACCTGCTCCATGCCTCTCCCCTGGTCCCGGGTGGTTTGCTGGCAAGCTTTGCTGTTCCCTGGCTGGTAGAAGCATCACTCCAATCTGTAAACTACTTCTCCACGTGGAGGCCTCCCTGAGTGTGGGTCTCCATCTAAATGTACCCGTTTTATAGAAGCACCAGTCCTATTGGAGTGAGGCTCATCCTCATGACCTGCTCATAGCCTAACTAATTAATCTGTAACAACCCTATTCCCAAAGGAAGTCACCGGGCTGAGGTTCTGGGGGCTAGGTCTCCAACATAGGAATTTTGGGAGGGACACAATTCAATCCATAATGAGCAATAGAAGAGACTGGCAGCCAAAGAGGCTGGACACATAGTGGGCTTGCCTGGCAGCAAAAGGAACCACGTAACATTTGTGGTCACAACCGATGCTCAGCCACAGGGGTACAAGTGCCGAGCAGGAAGAGAATGAGACTAAGCCCAAGTTGTGGTTTCACTGGCCGAGTTCCACAAGGGAATCAAGGATGTAGGACGGTCAGCTATTATTACGATTCACCATGGAGTTGAAGCTGGGGAGGGAGGAAAGAGAGGGCTTGCAGGTAGTAAAGAACAGAGAAAAAGTGACAGAGCCAATGGATCAGGGGTCCTGGTTGGGGGGAGAGATGGTTGAAGCTGAGACATTTGAGAAAGGAAGCTGGAAAAGTACAAGGAGTGAAGAGAGTAAGGTGTTGTGGCACCAAAATACAACGGTGTTTGGTTATTGCTGATGACGAAGTGCAGAGTATGAGTGGGGAGTGGGCGAGGTAAGGGAGTGGACGAGATCCTTGGAAGGGCAGATGCCACAGTACTGAGAAGCCACTATTTTGGAAGGGTCATCTACATGGTATGAATAAAGCTTTCACTCACTCACTCATTCATTCATTCATTTCTTCATCCAAAATATTTAGGTTCTGGTCAAAAGTGAGAATGGAGCTTTGTGGAGAGCAAGGTTCCTGAAACCCAACAAGAGACCCACTGCTAGGCCCAGCCACATCTGCCTGGGTTTAGAAGATGGTCTTTGATTGGCCTACGTCATGACTATGTGAGCAGAAAAAAGAAAAAAAAAAGCTTACTGAAGTTAACTTTAAAACTCCTTTTATACCCAAATAAACAATTAAGCCAGAGGAAAATAAAAATCTCATACTCTAAACATCCTTCACTGCTTGTTTTAAAAATTATTATTATTGTTTGGCCTCCTCGGTGGCTTACATTCATTGCGTTGATCTATGTGTTTCCTGGGGATTCTATACACTCCAAAATCTGAAGAGTAAGCAAAAATAGTGCTTCTACTTAAACCCTTCACAGTTTATAGCCACATTTACATAACATTAAATAAGTCAACAAAGGCATCATTAGCTCCCATTAAAATATGAGCAAAGAAATTTAAACGAACAAGACAGGCTAATTGGTAAGTAATGTTGTGTATCAAAAATTATGACTGTGAGATATCCTAGTTAATGAGAAACCCTACAATCATGTTTACTACATATTTAAAAATTAAATGAAGGTGAATAAAAGTTAACAGAAGAGAAGATTTTCCCCTTCACAGACGCTATTGTATCTGTTTTTCAAAGTTAAAAATAATAGGGATTATTTCGGCCATCCACTTCGACCAAACACCTCCATATAACTGATGTGAGTTTTATCTTTACTGTTTTTTTCCCCTCAAGTCGTGCACAGGGAAGCCGCAGCCCAGGTGGAGAGAGAGGCAGACCTCTCTGGTTATAGCAGTGACTGGGCCTGGGCTGATCCCAGGCCCTGGTTGTTAGAGAAGCTCCCCCCCATTCCTTTCTCTCTGGGGGCTTGGGCCCAACCCTGGGCAGAGGGTGCCCTTCACGTCAGCCACAAGAGGAAGGCAAAGTGCTCAACAACTGCATGTCGGAGGGACAATGGTTCCTGACAGGATCACCGGGGGGGGGGGGGGGACTATAACATGCTGATGCCTGGACCCCCTTCCACGCCGATTCAGTCAGAACTGGGGGAGGGAGCCCAGGCACCTGCACTTTAGAAAAGCATCCCCAATGATTCTAAAGAGCCGGCAAGGTGAGAGCCCATTCTGCTAATATCTCATTAACTAACAGCCGCCATCCACTGAGTGACCACTGTACGTGAGGTCCTCCAATGGGAACTTTGGCAGGTTATGTTTTCTCTTTTCCCCAACATCTACTGTGATACTTTCACACAGTGAAGCTGAAATAATTTTACAGTGAACATCATTTACAGACCATCTAGATTATGCCATTAATGTTTCACGTTGTCTGGTTTTATCATATATTTATCCATCAATTCACCTACTTTTTTACACATTTCTAAGTAAATTACAGACATTTGTACAATTTCCCTTAAATACTTCGACATGCTATCATTAACTACAGTACAGTAGTTGTTTACTTATTTTGATGTAAACTTCCCAAAAAATAAAATGCTAAAATCTTAAGTGTATATTCACTGTGTTTGGAGAAATGAGTATGTCTGTGTAACTCAGACTTCTGTTCAGACACAGCATATTCGGCAGGTTATTTTACACTTAATTAGAAGTCATCTTAAACATTTGCTATTTAAAGAGACCTCACAGAAAGGGCAGTACTTTATCCCAAAGAAAGACCACCTAATGGTAGAATTTCAGACACTGAAGCATTAAGTAGGAAATATTTGGGAGGGCAGAACAAAAGGGCCTCCCCGACATCCCGTGGGTCATTCTGACACGGCTCTGGGTTGAACCCAGACCACACTGTGTAATGTAGGCGCCTTGGGGGTACATGGCTGGGGTGGAAGCGGTCTCGCAGCACAGAGTCCTATGCACTGTGTGTGTGTGTGTGTGTGTGTGTGTGTGTGTGAGCATATTGCAAGAAGATGTGGTTTTGAAACTTTAAGCTAAAGCTCAAGACACTAATGTTTCTCCAAATGTAAATGTCTGTCTTTATATATGTGTCCTTCTGGCTGGCACAAGTCTACAATAATAGATAAGAGTAAAGGCCCGAGAGAAGCCATGTCACAGGCAGCATCAAGTGCCCCAACCTCTCGCCCTAAACCCAGAGCTGCCCAGCCACTCAGAGCCTCCGTACTTGGGGTCATACGTGGAGAGCGGATTCTAAAGAGCACAATATGACTGGAATCAATGTCTTTAAGTGCTAATGGCAAGAGGAAATGTTCTTGCTACTCAACTCTGAAAACAGGGATTGATTTAATAAACCATAAAGAGTTTCCAACCTTGCACCCAATGTTAAGTAACGTTCCTATACTTGGAACTTCTTCCCTCCCACTTGGAAAGCTGAGCTCACGATGGGCCATGACTCCAGCAGAGCCGATGTATGGATACTCTCAAATGATGACTTCCTATCTTGCGGCCTCTGAGTTGTAAGTCTTCTGCCTAAAAATTTGCCTGAATGTAACCCTTGCCTATGGTGAAAAGGTCTTTATTCCAGGTCTAACACCTCCCTCTCCGTGTAAATTGCTCCAGAAATCCCAAATCCTTAGAAAGACTTAGTTAATTCATTGCATCATTCAATGTCCATAGTGAACAGTGATCATGACTGACAACCTATTGTAGGCTACACACTGGGCCTGGCATGGGGAATGCAGTAGTGGACAGAGCAGTGGAGTGTCATTGCCCTTATGGACCTGTGTCCCACAAAGGGGATAGTGCACAGCCAAGTAAACAGTTACTTTTTGCAGTTCTGATAATGGCTATGTGGGACTCAACAGGAAATGGTCTGAATGCTTTACAGAAGGGCTTAACCTCGACTATGAGACCTGGTGGGGTTGAGGGAAGGGTTACCTAAACATGTGCAGCTCGGTAAGTCCTCAAGAATGAACTGAATACAGCTGGGTGAAGAGCAGAAGTGAGAGAGGCCATAGGTGGTACAAAGGCCCTGAGGTGGCAAAGAACAAAGCAATTGTCATGAATTAAAAAGAAGCAGGGAGGACACTGTGGCTGTTGTGGAGTGAGCCACAGTGTAGGAAGGCCACACGCAAGGCTGGTTGACCATAATAAGGAGCGTGTGTTTTATTCCAATTACAGCGGGAAGATATTCTTGTAAGAATACAAATGAAGATATAGGGAAGATATTCTTGAAAGCATGTGATTAACATAATCAGATATGCTTTTTTTTAAAAAAAAGAAATTTACTCTGGCTGGGTGTGGAGGTCAGATTGAAGAGAACTAATGTTGATAGCCAGGACAACTATTTTGGAGATTTGTAGTAATCCATCGGTGCAGAGGATGACCTGCGCTGGGGGTGAGGAGTGTCTGAGGGTCAGAGAAGCTCATTTGCCCCTGCAGGCTCTTGTCTACCATGCCCGCTGGACAGCAGGATTCCTAATGTTCCGACTCACAAAGCAGATACAGACCTTACCAATAAATATATACAAATTGGCATGCATAGGAATAGTGTATGGCCTGAAAGGCCAAGGAAAAGGTTCTTCTACATTAGCCAGCTGCCCTTCAGAATAACAGAGACCTCTGTGAATCATTGCATGGTGTACTGAGCAAAGTTCTGTTTGCAATTGGCAAGTTAGGAAAATAAACGCCCGTGTCTGTTTTCACTTTCTATTTCCTTGGTTTGTCCAGAGACTCACAGACCAAACCTCAGGGCTATCCTTGGAGACTCAGCAAGCACATCTGGGTCCTCACTTTTTGAATGTCCCATGGAAATCAGCCACAGATTGCTGTTAACCCCTGCGAGGACAAGGGCAGTTCTCGACGTCATTCCAGTATCAGAGAGGGCCAGCAGGTACGGACCTCTTATGGTAGGTACACTACTATCCAGATGCTGATCCCGTGGGCCCCCTGCCCCTCCAAAACTGGGTGAGTGCTGTGAAGGACACATGAGCAGAAGAGCTTTGCCCTTTCTGAGAAATGGTATTCTACCAGGGTTTATCTACTGTCTCATTCAAGGGATGTGCATGTATGTTTGCGTGTGTACAATTTACTAGGCTTAATCCTACTTGGGTGCCTAGTTTCTAGAGAGGACACAACCTGGCTGTGCATGAGAATGACTCAGAGGTCTTGTTAACATACAGAGTTGGGTCCCACTCCCTGGCTCAGAGTTTCTGGGTCAGGCCTGGGGTGGGGCTTGGGAATTTGCTTTTCCAACAATTTCCCAGATAATGCTGAAGCTCCTGGACTAGGGACCACACTCAAGAACAGCTGGTCTATGCAACACAGCCTGCAGATCAGCTGTATTCAGTGAACACCCTAGTCACCAAATGCCTCCTGTTGGCACACAGTTAAGGTTCATTTAAGCAAAATGATCAACATTTGGTAAATGAATGAATGAGTGACCCAAGACATCTTGGCAGCATCTGGAATATTCACCTGGAACTGAATCGTATTTCTATTGATACCATTTAAACGTGGTAAGGCATTAGGTCTGTGGGCAATGATCTTAAAGTCCAATTACAGCAAAGAAAACAGTCAAGTAAAAAATTACAACATGGGGATAACCTTTATGGTCGACTGACAGATCTAAAGTCACTAAGCGCTTTAGGCATCTGGAAGAAGAGGTCATTTTGCTTTGTACCTGTTAAGTCTTTGATATGAAATGTTCATGGAATCAGTGAACTCGTTCAGTTGTTTATTTACTGAAACTCTTATTATAAAACAACTATAAAGTATTGGGTCAGCCCAGGAGAAAGTCAGTGCTGTAAGAGGACTTACAGCTTATTTAGTGAAAACTTTTCCCACATACTGGAATCCCATTTGGATTTCCCATCATGCTTTCCCATCATGGATGGCTGTCCAGTAACTACGTGAATACGTCTAGTAACAGAAGACTCACTACCTCATGTGACAGCCAATGTTTGAATTACTGACTTCCTTCTAAATTGAGATGAAATCTTGCTCCCTGAATTTTCTGCCGCTGGTCCTATTGGACCACCTGTATTAACAGTGGATGTTTCATTTCCCTGCCCCCTGACAACCTCATTAGATAATGGATGTGGAGATGACACAAAAGGGCAGAACGAGGGCACAGGACAGGTGGCTTTGCTTTGAGTCCCAGTTCCCAAATTTACCAGTTATGTGACTGGGCAAACTCCTTAGCTTCGCTGTGACTCAATTTACTTATCTGTACAATGGGCATACTGTTATGTCTCAGAAAGTTGTTTTGAAGGTTAAAAAATTTACTACTTGCCGTGAATTTAGAACAGGGTCTGCCATATAATTAATGATGAACAATACTGCTGCTGTTACTCTAATTACTCTTCTCGGTAAGGAGGTCTCTTGTCCTCTCAACTTTAGACTAAGCAACCCGATCTCAGACCCAGCATCACTGCTCTTACCCCCTTGGTCTTTTCCGGAACCAAGCGGGTTAGACCCCTCTCACTCTGGCAATCCGAGCCGAGCCCACCACTAGGAGCTATTTGTTCAGCACATGATAGAGAAGGACTATCATCCCCACTGTTCCCAATTCAGCTTTGTGATAGAACTGGTGTTAATAACAAAAACACATTGTCTATTATATGTAAGTACTGTGTGACACTCTGTAAATATATCACTTCTCATTCTTATGATAGCCAAGAGGTTGCACAAGGACAGGTCACTAAGAGACAAAGAAGCCAGCATCCGAACAGATCCTCCAGCTTCAGAGGGGAACCTCCTGGCATCCCCCTGCTTTGTCCCGTATGCAGGGAATCGCCTAGGAATGCGGGGCCCCCGACTTTGGCAGGCAGGGCAAAGCTGTAAAATGAGTTGCAAGCCCTGCAGCCCTGGGTAGAGTGTTCAGATTACAGCCTTATTTATTCATTGCTGCAATAGCTGTACTCTCTCTGATCTTTCTCTCCAAGTCTCTTGGGTTGAGCAAAGAAAACACTCTTGGGAAGAACGTAATAAAGCCCTGAAACCATTCAGAGGACCAAGCCTGTTGCATTTCAAACCAAAAAGATGGGAAAGTTCACATAAAGAATGTAGCCCATTGGGTGTTACCCTCTCATGCCATCCAGGCATTAATGGGTTCACATTATAACTATTCTTACTGTTACTGAATAGTTGGGAAAAATAATAACCGTCACCTCCAATCAGCACTGCCTGTCATAAGCAGGGACTGTTCAGTGGGTTCACGTGGCAGCAGCTGGCATTTACTGGGCCCTAACTCTGTGCCAGGCTCTCTGCTAAGTGCTATGTGTCATCCTCTCACTATGGCGGGAGCGGACCCAGAGAGGGCACCACTGTGACAGTTCCCTTTCTCGGGTGAGGGAGCAAAGATTCAGGCTGGTTATGAGCCTTGTTTCACAGGTGGTTAAATTCTGGGATGTCTGATCTTCGTTGTGGGCAGTGTTGTATCTTGGTGTTGCTGGTACACAGTTCCATTTTTCTCCGACTAGCTGTGCAGGTGTCACCCTAGCTCCATGCACATACCATGGCCACCATGACAAAGGAAGCGCCAGATGGAAGCCAGAACGTTCTCGGGGGCTCTGGGAGTGGCAGGCACTCAGCGACCACCCCTTAAGTGAAACGAGGCTCAGAGAAAATTCTTAAGGAAGGACCTGGCTTTCCCTCTTCCCAGAGGAGGAGGAGACCAAATACTGGTAAGCACAACTCCAAGCTCACGGAAAGCACACACTGTACGAAGAACTGTCGTGAGGAGCACACCATAGAATTCTCAGGACTACCCTGTGAGGAGGGTCCAGTCCTCTCCGCTGTTTGGTGAGTGGGAACCTGAGGGCGAGAGGCCGGCCGAGGGGTGGTCACAAGTTAGCCAGAACGAGGCAGGGGCGGGACCTGAGCTTTGGAACCTCTGCTTATTTATTTTTCCTTTATCTTACTTCTCAGCTTTTAATTTAAAATGAAAATATACACAACTAAAAGCTTGAACATGCTAGAAAAAAAAGAGAAACTATAAACAAGCCAAGAGAAGAAAAAAAAGTCAAACCACCCCAATCCCCCATTCCAAGACCACCTTTGTTAACATTTTGGTCTATTTCATTCCAGACATTTTTTTTTCAAAGTACATACATATATATTTCTTTAAAAGAAAGAGATATCATACACAACAGTTCATGGCCTGTTTCTTATTTCCCATCAATTATTATGTCTGTGTTTCCCTGTTAGCATTTATGATGCTGTATATATATATAAATGTGTTTCATGGCCCATCCTATCCCACTATTCCAATGTCTTAAAATTAAACAAGAGGGCCCTTTTCTTCCACTTCCTGCTCTCTCCAAGGCCATTCAGGGAGTGATGGGCCAAATAAAACAAAAACAAAATAAAAATTAAAACTTTTCCTTTCCAACAGTCTTAGCAGGAACCTTAAATCTGCCCCCACCCCGGCCCCCACCCCGGCCCCCAATTCCACTCAAACGCGAGACAGGCTCGGGTGTAGGGCAGCTCCAAGCTGGAGTGTACTGTGAATTCAGAGAAGCGTCTTAAACTCAGTCCAAGCCCGGAAATCACAAAGGGTTTCCTATTGCCTTCTTTGGACAGGGTTTCGTGTTTGGTAGGACAAAGAAAGGGCTAGCATTACTGCATTCTGACCGCGCTGATAAGAGGTCTGCAATCCAAACTAACGTCCCCGAGCCTTTGCGGTGGGCAAGGAGAGAATCCCACCTGCTCACTCACACTCGACCCAGAAGAGAAAGCCACCCAGCCACCAGCCACTGACAAAGACCTTTCCCAAGCTCTCCCCTTACCGGGCATTGTCAGAGTTATAACTGGATCACTCTCCCTGTGTGCATCCAGGCCCCAGGATAACATTTGTCATTAGAATACAAAATGCCCACTTTGGAGGTTTGTCATTCTCTGCCAGATCAGATGAAGCTTTCCCTTTAAAGAAGAGAAAAAAAGAAAAGAAGAAACAGGGGGGAAATGGTGAGGAAAAAAGAGATCCACGGGGTTAAGCGTGTATGGGGAATGTGGTGAGTGAACTGGCCATGGATACTTGTTTAGTGGTGCCTTGTGGCTTCCATTTCGGGGCCATGGATTCATTTATCCCCACCTTCCTTGCATGTGTGAGAGAGAATTTCCAAGGGAAGCGCCCTTGCGTGCCCTGAACCCATGCCAGCAGTCAAAGGTACACGGCAGTGGGGCTGAAAGCCGGAGAAGGGCCCCAAATGGCTCTGGGAACCCACTCACTCACTCACTCACTCAGACCTCAGATGATTTGATTCTCTTTCCCGTTAACTGCTATTTTGGTCCCTTTGCCATCTTCAAACTATATTTCCTGTGGTAATTATTACATTTCCTTTATTTTCAATGTCAGCTTATTTTCCAAGGGGGAAAAAAATCATACAGCACAGCTGAAAGGAGCCCAAATAGAATAATTTGTTATATTAAGCAAATACTTATTTGCATAATTGTGACTCCCATTTCTATATCAGCAGAGCGGCAAGAGCAACAGCATTCCATTCAGAAGGACGAGTAACGCTGGACCTTTTGTCTTATTGGGGATCAGCCGGGTGTAGACAGGGACCAGCTTTCCCTCCAAGGCCAGTGTCCAGTTGCCAGTGAAGAACTATACCTTCTTTCCACAGCCCCATATCTTACTCTTAGAGGGAAAAATTTTAGACAAGTTTTATAGATTAATTTTTATCCTGATATTACATTTAAGATTTTAAAAATTAGTATAAGATTAACAATAAACTGGAAACCAGAATGTGAGGACTTTTTGATTCTCTGGAAAATGGGTCTCCAAAAATAGTCTCAATGTATTCTAAATAAATATTTCTCCTAATAATTCCCTAAAAGAAAGGCAGATAAATCCAAAGAACTTGTGTTTGTTTAGAGGAACTCTTGTTACGATATTGCTCAAGCCTCGCCTGCACACGGAATTACTCAGGAGGTAGGTCCGTCCTAGGTCCCTTGAAACAGGAGTTTATAAGAGTTTCAGAATGTGAAGTTCAAGGGATGTATATTGACTTATATAAAATTGAGTAACTTTCTTAGTTAAAACTTATAAAACATTTATTACACGTGAACTCAATGTGATGCCACAGTTAATACTATAAGAAGGGATTTTGCTTTTATGGAGGAAAAAAACAATCTCAAGATCATGTCATGTTAGTGGGCACATGAAAAATTATACTACCTCAACTGAGAACCAGTGTTTTCTTAATTAGAGAACCTACAGCTTTCTGATCCAGGTTCCTGGTCCTTAATAGGAAAATATCTGATATCAGAGGTGACCCTAAGATCGACTCTTTCAAGGTTCAAGCACACAACTGTAATTTGAAGAGCTTAGTTGTTTACAACAGAGGCCATGCCATCAGACCTGGGGGGACATCCCAGCTCTGCCTCTCACAGCTGTGTGACTTGGGGCTGTAACCTGACTTCTATCTAAGAGCATTACCTTCCTTACCTGTAAAAGAGAGATCAGGACAATGCCCATCACCAGGAGTTGCTGGGACTCTTAGAGAGAGAGAATACGACGTGCTTAGTGTGATTCCTGGCACATGCTAAGTGTCAACCAACAGCACTCACTGCTGGTGTGTGCGCGAAATTGCAAGAAGACTTCCCAGGGTTTGGGAAGCCCGCATCGTGAATGAGAAACCCAGGGCACGGGATGGAAAGGGGAAGTGCTGGAGACAGGATGGGAAGGGTCGGTGATGCAGAAACTCATTCTAACTGCACCCTGAAATGAGAGTCATGACCTCCCAAAGTGACAGCATCATCTTTTGTCACCAGAGCCTGCATTAGTCAAGAATGGGGCTTGAAAGTAAGGCGGTTCCTTTCATATTAGCCACCGGCAGGCCATGGGGACCTTTTTCTTCTCCTCTAGAATCTTCTGCTGAAGTTACAGAGTTTATGGTTCCCATAATGCACATGTACAGCATCTATTTCATTTAAGTTGCTATTAACACTTACAGTCTCACTGACTTCAACACAGCTGGAAGGATTGAAACCAACCCACCATCTACGGTAGAACTGGAATGTAGCTATTAGCAGTTTTCTTTGCAAGCCCACCCTATTCTCGCCTATCTTGAGTCACGGCACAAATTCCATTCAATACACAATTATTAAATGCAGATTTATGCCAAGCAGGGTCTCTGTGCTTTGCCCAGCAAATCTGGTACTTAGAACGGCTTCGCTGCACTCCAAGCATCTTACAAGGGTATAAGAAACTTTTGTAAAAATAAGCCAAGTAAGTAATAAGAAAACAAATTTGTCATTTCTGTAAGTAAAAATTTAAACTTAAAATTTTCTTAAACGTGAATAAGTGAAATACTTGGCAATTTTTTTCTAGTGTTGGCTTTTATGGTGCTGGAACTTCTTGTTATAATCAAAGTGTTTTTTGGGACTGGTATCTATTCAAGAAAGGGCCATATGAGTTCTAGCTGCAGAAAGGCGCCTACCTGAGCTAGCTCAAACAAAGGACCATGACCTACTCTGGGGCCTCACATGGGCTGGAAATGGAAAACCATGCATTTGACAGGCATCTGCATTTACCGTATTTCTCTTTCTGGGAATATGGCATCTTATATCCTTTTCTCTAGGTAATTGATTAAAATTTTCACTTCTCTGGGCAGATTGGCTTTCTCTGCTAATCCTCCCGTTTACAACTGGCTAAAAAGGGCCACCCCATTCCCACCTGCACATGACCTTTCAATTTAGAGACGTGCCATCGTCTGATCTCTTAGTTCAGATTTTCAAGAGAAGGGGAGAGTTGGATTAGTCATCACCGAATCCATGGACTGGCTCATGGGGGTCAAGAGTCTACTCTGATCCCCACAGCTCTAAAGGAAGAGAGGTAACATGGTCCAAACTCAGTGGCCTAGACTCAGCACTCACAAATATGTCATAATGAAGCCACCAGATCAACTTTCTCACTTCTCTTCCCAACAGAAAGAATACCCATTGGCTGTGAGCGCATGTGATGGAACTTGTCAAACTACTTTTCAAAAGTAAAAACCAAAATAACCGGATGCTTCTGCAGAAGGCATGTGTTCCAAATGCATTTAAAATCCTCCTATCTCTCCCCATTCTGACTCTTTCCAAATTAAATTCCATTAAAACAGGTATCTTCTACTGGTTTCTTTGGGCTGCTTATCTGTGTCAGAGTACACATGTCGTGAAGTCACATCAATAGCCATTCAGAGAAAAATATTTTCTTGCACATGCCCCAAAATTCTCATTTGAATCTAGTTTTATTATATACACTCGAGAATTTAA
Source organism: Macrotus californicus (assembly GCA_007922815.1). Lineage (NCBI taxonomy): Eukaryota > Metazoa > Chordata > Mammalia > Chiroptera > Phyllostomidae > Macrotus > Macrotus californicus. Next base: position 22,403 of record VMDR010008932.1, read on the forward strand.
GACAAGCTAATAATGAACATACAATTTATATAACTGTTTAACCACTCATGCTGAATAAAAATTGCCAAAACATACAACATCCCCTTGTTTAGCATTAATTCTGAAAATAGTTCCAGAAATAATATTTTCAGGACTCTCCCTCTGAGATGCGGCCAAAAAAACGCCTTGAAATGTCTGTCTTTTAATGTATAGCTGAGGGCCCAGGGCTGTATGTGAAGCTTGCTGTTGACTTGCATGGCTTTCTCCTTTCCCCGTGCGGGAGGGAGAAAGTAGGGGTGAGGGGCGAGGGTACGATGGGGTGGGACACGAGGTCCATTTTGAAGTGTAGAAGAGTTGGACACTCCCAAAATTCCAGCAAGATTACACACATGCACAAAAACTCTCATCTGGTAAATATTACATTCTGTTTTTGTCTTTACTTTAGTTTTTACACAACTTGACAGTCTGTGGTATTGTGCCACATTTCAGAGCAAAGGTTTACAAACATCTGGCTCACGGGCCACATTCCATTCCCTGCGGCCCCCCAGCGTCTCTGGGATAAAGTGTTTTCAACATACCAACTGAGGTGGAAAACAAGCGTTTTCCTAGAGAACAATGGGGGTAAGCAAGGCATTCTGCTTCGCGAGATTCCTCTGAACAGGCTGGGCCTCAGAAAGTTAACCCGCTGGCTGCCACCGAGATGAGCTTGGAAGAGTTAGAAATCCTTGGACACCTTTGCTGAGTGGCCAGTTACGTGGATCCCTGTTAAGTCCCCAGCGACAGGAGAGCTTGCTCAACAGTAACAACGAGGTGATGCAAACTCTTCAGTCACTTTAATGTTTTAAATCCCCCTCCCATCCTGGATTCTGTCCATCGAGGAATAAAAAATATTTTCCCTTTCTTGTAGTTTCCGTGGAGGAGTGGGTAACTAGATCATACATATTAGTTAAAGAATGCGGGCTAATTTCTGGCACTTTGTAAGAGCTACTGATGTTCTTCCTTTCATCATTGTTATTTCTATGTTGTGCACCAATATACAGAGGAAAGCTATTTTAAATGGTCAGATATTTTGTGTTCGATTATAATAACTGATACACTAGCTCTCATCTCTTTTTGTTATCTTTTCTTCTCATGTAAATATTATAGTAAAATGTTAGCATATTGTCTGAAACGAGACATTCCAGTGTTCTTGTAACTCTTTCTTAACGAAAGTCTTGATTTGGAGTGCTTCCTAATAACTACTCTCTAAGAAACAAACACCAAGTTTCCTGTATAAGACATCCCCCAAAAGATTGCTATCTTTTCCTGGAGGGATTACCTCACCAAGTCTCCGTAAGTCATGGAGTTAGTAACCTGGATAGGGGAAGGTCCATAGGTTCTTAAGAGGGTCCATTTAGTCCCTGCAGCTGTGTGCAAATTCATGTGCATGCATGGGCATGCATTTCCTAGGAAGAGGGCCAATAGCATGAGATCAATCATAAAACATACAAGGTTAATAACTAGTTGTATCAAGTTCATTAAGACAGCCAGAGTAAGAAAGATCTATGTGGAATTATGAAGGAAGCAAGGTCTCCTTCCTCTAAAGCATGCCCTTTCCTCACCTCAATGTCGGTCTCTGTCCTTCCCCAGGCACCAGGCACCCAAATGCCATCTTTCCTCTCTTCCCGGTGAAAACTTAATCTCGATTCCTAATTCACTCAGGAAATGTGCACAATGAGAAATGTCTACAAAAGACTTCTGTTCGAAGATTGAAGTCTTCAGCTAATGGGAAAAACTAGGAAACTAGACTTTCGGATCCTGTCAGCTGGTGACTGCTTCAGGCTTGTGTAGTTTCTGCTTACTGCAACCAGCCTGTCCCAGAGTCACTAGGGAGATGACAAAATCGTCTTCCTCGAGGGAAATGTGAGGTGATTCCACTGGGATCCTGCAGCCTTCGGTTAAGTCATCCACGCAGAGCTGCTAGCATCAGCTCTGTGTCACACAGTACTGGTGGCCATGGCCATCAAGAATCTGGTACCCACGATGGAACAACCTAAGTTGGTCTCTCCAAACAAAGGGAAAGGAGTACACGGTCACTGAGTACTCACTGGTGCCAAGCACACCGATGGTGTAGAGGTCAGGGACATGGGCCGTGTAGTCAGGCAGGACAGGGGTCAAATTCTCACTCTACCACTTGATGAAGGAGGAACCGCGGGCCTGTTACATAACAGCCCAAAGCCTGAGAGTCCTCACTTATAAAATGGATGGGATTGTAGTACTTTCCTCATTGGATCACTGTCAGGATTAAATAGGAAAACATGTACATCAAGGGCATGGTATGGCCTCTGGTACTCAGTAGAAGCTTAATAAATTTTAACTGTAACTGGTTCTCTCACTGAATCCTCATAACAACTCTAGGTGGTGCGTAGCAGCCTCCCCATTTGGCAGAAGGACGTTAGTGGGTACAATGTGACTGCAGCCACCTGGCCTATAAGTGGTATAGTTAGTCTCTTTTCACTGTATAAGAAATTTCTCTAATATAGTACGTACATCGCTCATCTAATGGGAGGTTAATTTAGAAGGTAAATTGGAAGAATAGTTATGCATTTATACTAATGCGTATAGAAAAATAAACTATTACCAATCTCATGTCTCATATGTTTAGAATAAAACCAAGAACAATTAATTTGATTGAAAAATAATATTAAATCACTATAACGCAGATGAGAGAGTGAAATGGCTAAAATTATGGATGTGATTTACAGAAGCAGAGGAGGAAAAAGGAATCTCTTCTTTAGTGTAAGAGCAGGGAAAAGATAAAAAGAAAAGGGTACAGGGTTGAAATTCAGACCCAAGCACTGAAATATATATATATTTTTAATTCATTCTAGAATTTCAATATCACTTGCCAACACATCCTTGCTGCAGCTGTTAGAGATCTGATTATGGCATCTGCCTGTGAGTGAAGCAGTTAGTTCCTTCCAGAGAATGCTGGCACTCCACAAACCCAGCTAATACCCCAGTGAGGAACCACTGTTAATGATTCTGATGAGGAGAAGATTATCAAAATGAGGCTAGGCCCAGGGGGACATGTGGGAGAGACCATAAAGGAAGAAGAGGCACTGTGTACCCCATTTTGCACAATGTTCCCCTTAGTTAATCCATCAGCCCCACCCCCCATAAAGTAGCACCTGGTACCAATTTCAGTGCTATGAAATATTACCCATACATGATGTTTCCAACCCATTTTACTGTTGCTTTCTGATAAAATACCCTTATCTTCTGTCTTTTAGTATTTTGTCACGCAGCCTTAAGCGCTGGTGCCGGAGAAACAAAAAAGTGGCAGTGTTGTCGATTCCCCCTCCTGCTCACTGCCTTGCTTTCCTGTTACTCCCCAAAGGAGCTACTTCCGCTTCCAAGAGAAGGATGAGGAGGAAAGTCCTCATAGAGAAGCCCAGTTAGGCCAGTAAGACCGCACCAACAACATCACAAACATGGAGGTAGTGAAAAGAGACTGAGTGTGAGACAGCAACAAGTTCAAATCATATCTGCATTTCCAGGCTTAGCCGCCTTCAGTAAGTCACTTGACTTTCCCGAGCTTGAGCTTTTTTCGTTTGAAAAGTAAGGACAGCACCAAACACCTCAATGTCGTCATGAATGTGAACTAAGCACCAGGTAGGTAAAGAAGCTAGCACACAAGAGTGCTCAACAGGACTTAAGCTATTTATCCTTTCTACCACTTGTCATCCGAGTGTCTTATAGCAGAAGAGCTGTTATCCTGTCTTCATTTCCTGGTAGCAAATGGGAAGATTCTAATCTAATGCCAAGTGTTCTTCCTGCATCAGACACTCTGGCTAAGGCCCATATTCCAAACCCTTGTCTCTGAACGTTTCCTATCTGAAAACTGTCAACACAGGCCTGTGAAACATTAGCTAAGATCTGTTTTCGTGTAAGAGCAAAGTCTCACCACATCCAGGGAAGAACAGCTTTTCCACTGGAGGTGCCAAAGAGCTGTGCACCTCCCATAAAACTCATCCATCCTTGGAAAAGTCATGGCTAGCACACTTTGTTGGAACACATTTATCTTTATTTCATGACAACAGAATTTATAATTTCTTTCAACATTTCCTTCCCTCTCTTCTCCTTGACCATGTACCTCCTTTTTGGCTTCTTGGCACCATCAGAAGATCCCATGTATTTAGCAAGTAATTTCTGAACATTTTAACATCATTTGGTGGCCTATGACTCCCGTCAGGGTATCTAGTAATATTTAGAGCCTAGGATAGGGTTTACAAAAATAAAATGTTCCATCACCTTCAGCAAAGGCAGAGCTGGAATTCCAAGGGTAGGAGGTACCAGGCAACATGAGAAGAATCTAGTCAACTTACCTCCACCTCTACCTACAGCGTACCCTTGTACACTGCTAGGTACCATTGTAACCCAAGCTACCTTCACCTTTTGCCTGGACCATTACAATGATCACTTAAGCAGCCTCATCATATCTACTTTCTGGTACCTAATTCATTTTCCAAGATGCAGCCACAGTACTTGTTTCAAACACAAATCAAATACCAGGTCCTCACCTGTTTAAAGTCCCTCAATCAATTCCTATTTCCAAGTGGATCAAGACTAAAATCTTTAACACGGCTTGGCAGACCATTTATAGCTATTCTGCTCCATTCTTTCCTGGCCCAGCATTCCCTACCTCTCCCCATGCAACCTCGGTATATGCTTCCGGATTATGGAGAGCGTAGACCCAGTGCTCAAGTTCAGGACAGGGTTTGTTTTGTAATTATGCCTTTACATTCCTTTCCTGCATTCTTTTCTGATATATGCTTACCGTAACTTGTAATTACTATATACAATCAAATCCCTAATTATTTTACTATTTTCTCTCATTAGATTCCAAGCAAGAACTTCAACAAGTTTGTTCATCATTGTATCATTGTATCTCCAGAGCCCTGTTCAGGGCCAGGGACAGTAATAATACAAACAACTGCCATTATTAACTAGTTCTAAGCACTCCAGGTGTTAACTCAATGTTCACAACAACTCATGAAGAAGATACTATTATCCTCCTTTGAGTAATAAAAACACTGAGGCACAGAAAGGTTAAGTAAGCTGCCCCAAAGTTCCACAGCTAATAAGTGTGACATCTGGGTCTTGAACCCAGGTAATTTGGTTTCAGAGTTTGTGTTCTTTAACCATTATACCAATCTACTTCTGAAATAATAGCTGGTGCTCAAGTCATAGTAAGTACCCAATAAATATTTGTTAATTTAATAATAAATAATGAATAGGTTGTTGCTTAAATGACCCATCAAGAAGCCCAAGGCCCTTGAGTTTATTGAGGATTGGGGAAAAAGTGACTGAAATGGCAACTCCGATGGTGCAGAAGGTCAGCATCATCTGGCAATCCAGCGCGGTAGTGAGTACCAAAGAAGCGGCCCTCGGGAGCTGTGCTTGTTATACTGGAAGCTGCTGTGTTTCTCTTGCTGTTTGGAAATGCTGGCAGGCAACATCTCGGCTCCTGACTAAGCAAGAGCAAGTTTAAATATAGATGAGGGCTCTAAAAATGCTGCTGTTGAGGCTGTACCAGGTGACGGTATACATTTTTTTTTTGGAAGGTAAGCATATTAAAAAGTCTTTGAAAGTTGAGTCTGAACCACAGCTACCCTTGAGTGTTTATCCCCAAGAGTTTTTAATGTGATGCTGGGGACCATTGTCATTTACTGAAGGATTCGTCTATTTGCTATGAATGTCAAGAGACTGAGAACTTGTCTATTTACCGTGAATGTCAAGAGACTGACATTCATAAAGATGAACAAATACCTTTTACCTACAGAGGCTGTGCCTTCAAGGAGGTCATCTGGGGCTGATGGCAAGAGAACAGCATAGAAGAAAGTCTAGGGGGATTCTTTTGTCCTCAAAGAACAAGGAAAATGGCAAAATAGGGATTTTGCTGACCTCCTCAAAGGATTTAACATTTGGAGAGTTACTTGCTCAACACTTTGTCAACAATATGGACAGGGGACATTTACACAGACCAGAGCAGAGCACAGGTCAGCAGGAGTGAAAAACAAGGAGGAGAATATGGGGACCCTGTCCTGGGAGAGCTGAGACATTAGGAAGGTCGAACACTCAAATAATGTCTCAGCAATGCTTCCAGAACAGCTAACATACCAGCACAAATGAGGAGTGAGTGAACTGATCGGGACAATGTAAAAAGGACAAGCGAGAAAATTTCATTGGAACCAGTTTAGACACTCACCAGCCACTGTGTGTACTATGTTAGAGACCAGAGCTGGAAAACACTAATATGATTTTAAAAAAAAATTCCTAAAGGAGCTTAACAATTGGGTATGGAAACAGACGTATAATCCCAGGTATGTTAAATGCTAAAACCAAGATAACCTGGTTGTAGAAGACCAGAGAAGAACTAACTTGGAGTGGGATGGGTCAGGGGAGGCATCCCAGAGCTGAACCTTAGAGCATAAGAAAAGATTCGGTGGCGCTGGTGGGAGGGAGATAAAGTGGAGGAGATATATTTCAGGTCACACAAGTCACCAGGGTTTACACGCAGGTCCACCCGGCTCCATACCTCCTGTACTTTCTATTACACAGGCAGTCTTCCAAGTCATTAAATATTCTTTGAGTATTTGTTATATGTAGGTACTAAGCCGTAAGGCTTGGCTCCTACCCTTTACATGTACACATCTTGACCATTATTTACATAAGGGCTTGTTTGTTGCTGAAGCCTAAAATCCGGCATAAAGTAAGCACTCAATAAATATTTGATGAGTATATTGAATGTACGAGTAAATGAGTGTATGCCTCCATGAATAGGTGATGAGAATGTAGAGACAGACTAGAGCATAGGATAAAGGACATCGAAGAGTTAGTCTGAAATAAAGTTTTGAGGGGAAGGAAGACCATGAAATGGCAACTATAAATCAAGAAGAGCAAATGCGAGGGTGAAGAGGAAAAAGGACTAGGTTGGACACAGTCCTCTCCTAGCTTCAGTCAATGGCAGCCATGTGAATACCAATGCCATGTCCAGTGTGGTTTACCGAACACCTGCCACATGCTAGGTTTCATAGTATGCCTTTTTGTATATATGGCTAATTCATACTACATTCCTGCAGGTCATATGGTCTGACTTCTATCATATACTTAATGATAGAGCACAAGAAAGGGTTATAAATGGGCATAACAAAAATTGGAGATTGCATTAAAATCCAGGTCCCTTGACTGAAGAATCCATGCTCTTTTCCATACCCCGCCCCCCCTTGCAATTAGCTACTAACTTTAAGATTCAGCCACAGGCTGCACACTCAACCCTTTCCTGGGTTTATAGTATAGGCATGGTATAGGCCTGGAAACTACCTACTTCTTCATACTTTGCAATCCAGATATGATATAGACATTCATCTGTCCATTTGTCTGGGAATTTAATGTATTGGGCCTTGATTGTAACATTTCAAGTAGCAAAAATTCAATCATTCCCTCACTCCTAATTATTTATTGACCACCTACTTTGTGCCAGGTAGTTTTCTAGGTGTTGGAGTTACTAGTTAGACCGAGTGTCTGCCTTCAGGAATCTTACATTCTAGGGGACAAATGGCAGAGAAACAAACAAGGAAAATAAACAATTTCTAATTGTGATAAGCCTACAAAGAGAATGAGAGCAAGTCCTGGGACAGTGCTTGACTGCGGGGAGGGAAGGGCCACGAAAGGTAGGACCTTCTTCCCTGAGCAATGGCTCAAGTGGCGAGAAGAGCCAGGTGTCAGCTCTCTGGGGGAACTGCACTCTTTGCGAGGGGAATGGGTATGAAGACCCTGAGATGGGAAGAAGCCCAATGAGTTTAATGGACAGAAAGACACCAGGGTCTGGGTCCTATGGGTGAGAAAATGAAGAGGACGAGTTGAGAGCTGTAGGCAGGTACTCAGGGGACAAACCAAATATGAACTTGTAGACAATGGTAAGAGTTTTATTTTGGTTGAAGTAGGAATTCATGAGAGGGTCGTATGATAGGGTGAGAGTCTTTTGACTCCTTCAGGGAATGTATGTAGGTCTTGAAGGGCAAGGCAGAAGCAGGGAGGCCAGGGAAGGGATTTGCCTCTGCCCGCACACAAGATGACGGTGGCATGGACTAAGATGGGAGAAGCGGAGATGGTAAGAAGTGGTAAAATTTTGGAATATATTTTAGATGTTGAGTTGATGAGAGTTGCTGATGGAGTGACTATTGAGTTAGAAAGAAAAAAGAATAATGAGGAATCAAGTCTACCTCCTAGGTTTATGACCCAAACAAGTGCATGTATGAAGTACCAATTCCTGACATGGGGGAGATAGGAGAGGAAGAGGCTGGGTTTGGAGGAAAATGAAAAGTCATGTTTAATTCGTGCTATGTATGAGGTGATGTGTATTAGATATGTAAGTAGAGATGTCACATAGGCAGTAGGGCTCAAGAATGCGGGGCTCAGAGAAGTCAGGCTGAATATAATACTGCAACTCAAAGCCTTGGGGTCCAGAGAAGATCACCAAGGAAGTGTCTGAGTAAAAAGGAGAGAGGGGCTGAAGACCAAACTGTGGGACATGCCATCCAGGGGAGGGCAGCTGGGAAGGAAGGACTTGTGTAAGTAAAAGGAAGGTAATGGAGTACGGGGTCGTGGAAACCTGGGGCAGAAAGCATTTCCAGGAGAAGGCAGTGGTTAATGGGTATGAAATAAAATTGAGAGATCAAATAAAAGGAGAGAAATGAATTCTCCATCATATGCAGCACTCAGGTTACTGTGTAGGTGTATAGACTGTATCCTGCCCGAGGACCCCTGCCTGTGTGGGTAGATGGGGGGGGCTAAAACCCAGCCCCTATATCCATTCACTCACACCCTCTTACTCCTGCCTCAGGCGCTTCACACCTGCTACTTCCTCTTCCAGGAACACTCTCCCATTATTTTCCTCTTCCCTCCAGCCCTCTCCTCTAAAACTAATTTCTTCTCATTTCTTTAAGCCTCTGCTTACACAGCTTCGCTCCTCCAGAAGCCTATCCTGACTGTCCAAACTACTGTACTTCTCACTAATAATAGCAGAAATAGAATTAAATCATGAACTGGATGATTAATCCTTGCTGACATGTCTTCCCTGCCCCTGTGTAAGTTCTGGGTGGGCAGTACCATGTCTGGCTTGTTCATCTCATGACCTCCAGTTCCCAGCACAGTGCCTGACACAAAACAAACTCTCAATACCATTTTGTTGAATGAATGAATGAATGAATAGAACTTACTGAAGCCTTTCTTGCTCCCTTTAGAACTGGGTTTATTGCTGCACCTAGAATATTGTCTCACATGCTCTTCAGCATCAGTTTCATTGATGTGAATATTGACAACTCCCAGTTCGCAGTCCTGACTCTTCATCTCCCTAGCCTCACTCTTAACTTCCAGCTCCTAGGTCCATCATCTTGTTGACAAGGTGATGGCAGGACTTGGGACTCCATCTACTCCCATGTCTTATCACCTGTGTAAGACCCATTACTTGTATTTTCATACTGCCCAGCAACCTGGTCATGCCCATGATGGGGACATACTGATCACCTGGAATTAGTGGTGATTCCTATTAATAGCTGGTGAAATCCAAGGGAAGAGAAGTGACAATGGGTCCTGTTAGGCAGTGCATCTCAGCCTTTCTTCTTCCATTACACCATGGTGTTCACATGCATATTGCCAAGGAAAAGCCATACTTTGACCCCCAAAAGCCTTTTTCACCCCACAAAATAAGGAATATGAGGAAATACAAGTATTTAAATAGGCACATTCAATAGTGGATTAGTAAGGGTTATACATATAGTAGGTTGAGGGTTAGTGAAATTCCTGGTAAACTAGAAGCAGTTCCATACTTTTCTTTCTGATTTAAGAAAATACAGTATTCCATGTGAAGAACAGTGATATAATACTAATAACAGCCTTGAATTATATAATCAACATAAAAATGTCTACAATAAACACAAAAAGTCTTGGTTTTATCATGACAGAAACATACAGGTCTTTATTTTTCTTCAATATGAAGCTTCCTATGTGGTAACTACCTTATTATATTTTTCATCAACTTTAATTTATAAAATATCAAATGCTACACATAAGAAGAACTGTTGAGAATGAATCACGCACTTCTGGCTTTAGTTAATACTCAAATAAGTAAAAACAAGGGTTCCTGTGATGGTGAATTTTATGTGTCAACTTGACTAGGTGAAGGGGTGCCTAGACATTTGGTTCAACATTGTTCTGGATGAGTCTGAAGAGGGTTTGGAAGAGATTAACATTTGAATTGGTACCATGAGTAAAGCAGATTGTCCCCTTTAATGGGGCTGGGCTTCATCCAACCAACTGAACACCTGAATAGAACAAAAAGGTCAAGTAAGAGAGAACTATTATACTTTTGTCTGACTGCTTGAGCTGGGACATTGGTTTTGCACTTGGACTGGAACTCAGGCCATCTGATTCAGATTAGAACTATACTCTTGACTCTCCTGGGTCTCCAGCTTGCCAACTACAGATCTCGGGACTCCTCAGCCTTCATAATAACAGGAGCCAATTCCTTATAAGACCGGGGGAGGGTGGTGGTGGTGGTGGTGGTGGTGGTGTGTGTGAGATCTCCATCCTAATGGTTCTGTTTCCCTAGAAAACCCTAACTAATCCTTGAGTTGCACCATGGTAATTCCAAGGATTTTCAATAAAATTTAGCCAGGTGGACTTTGTATAATGATACCAGTAGTTTAGTGGTTGAAGAGGATCAAAAGTAGGTAACACATGAAGAAAGCCAAGAGCATCTCTTCCTTTCATGCTCTGTTATGGTGCCTCTCAAAGTGTAGTCCCCACTGGCAGCAACAGAATCACTTTGGAACAGATTAGAAACACAAGTTATTCAGATCTACCCCAGATATCAGAAACTCTGGGGTGGGATCCAGAAATCTGTGTTTTAAGAAGGTCTTCAGGTGATTTTGATGCATTCTACAGTTTAAGAACTAAATCTGAAAAAACAGATTTTTGTTAAAATTTTATTTTTTAGACAGAAGGGAAGGGAGGGAGAAAAAGGGAGAGAAACATGCAAGTAGAAGGCCTCTTGCATGCCCCCTACAGGGTACCTGGCCCGCAACCCAGGCATGTGCCCTGACTGGGAATCGAACCAGCAACCCTTTGGTTTGTGGGTCAGCACTCAATCCACTGAGCCACACCAGCCAGGACAAGAGCTACTAACCTAGATGTTAAACATGATGGCTCATCAAGGAGGAAATGGATAGCTTTAAAATATAAAACCTAGTTAAAAAAAAGAAAGGCAGAATCTGTGAGTCCCAACCCACCAAGAAACTGAAGAAAATGTAGCCATCACAGTGGGAACAGCAGTCAAAAGTCATTGGGTGAGAGGGTTGCAAAACTTTTCTTCCAAAGCCAAGGGTGCAACTTCCCCAAATAGCAAGGAAATCAAAAGTCAAACTCTAAAATATGAACTATAATAAGGAAAGTTGGCTTCTACACATAGTGTAACTAAATCCATTCAAAACAAAGCTTTGATAATTGGCAGCTGGCACAGAAGTCATCAGAAGATATCTGCTGGAAGATTCCCACCAATGTCCTGGTTAAAAATTATATATAATATGTTCATATACAAACTTGTTATTGAGAAGCGTGAGAACGTCAAGCACAGCATAGTTTTTGAATCCTCCCCCAAAGAAGCAAGAAAGCTCAGAAGAGCTGCGACGGTTCCCAGAGAGATTCAGACGCAGGGAGAAACCTTAGTCTTAACCCCAATTCCATCCCTCCCCACATGACAGTTCACAGCACAGGCTGAAGAGAGATCTCTGAACCAGGCTATGGGAGCATCCAAAGAAGCAGGAGGCTCAGTGCCTGGTCCAAGAAGAACATGCAGTCAAATGGGGGAGATCAGGCCAATATTTCCCAAACCTCCCAAAGATACATCACCTGAATTCACTGGGACACTAAGGTGGCAAGTAACAAAAACTACTTCCTGGCCAGGTTAAGGGAAAAAAAAAAAAGGGCAGGAAGTGATTGGACATGAGTTAGAATGAGGCAGTTGAAGGGAACTGACTCCATCTCTTCCTGTCTCCTAACTCTTGTCCCTGTGAACCTGTTTCATTCTTCACCTTCACTGCATCTCTGGTACCCATGACTGACTTGGACCTCTCCCAATTTTAGTCTACATGTTGACGTCTCTCCACACAGACCTCCCGACTCTTTTCTCTTGGTGTTAGCTACAGATGTCTAGAAAAGAGAATTGCTTGACCCTATTTATGTGGTGCCTTGCTTTGGCCCAATCTGACAGTGAGGGTATAGTCATTCACTACAGAAATGGCTGTTGGGGTCCACGTCTATGGAAATAGAAGGGAGCAGGCAGTATCCAGAATAATATGGGAGTAGATGGTCCTGTGGTAATGAAGGCACTTCCAAATGACTACTGCTCTACAAGAAGTATATCACCAAAGAAAAACCAGTTAGTTTTCTCTATCTGAAGACTGCCCAGGGAAGGCTGGTTAATGGGTTTAATCTGGAAAGGCTTCATGGAGGAAGTGTTTACAACATCTCTCATAGTAATGGT